>JAJKFJ010022423.1:0-54295 GCA_027382625.1 Tetmemena sp. SeJ-2015
ACGAATCTAGAAGAGATGAAACCTAAATGTCAATTTTTATAATGGATCTAATCATAGACAAAGATGTTTGTGAAAAAGATATTTAACAACTAAATAAAGATAATTCTTATTTAAATAAGGGAAGCCCAGAACTCAAGCCTAATTCTTTTTCATAATTTGTAATAGAAAAGGCCAACTCATTAAAAATGCCTCGGAACAGAAAGACAAAACTGAACCAATACAAATTTTTAAATTTTTTTTCCATTACAAATTTATATTTTAAAATTTTAAAACCCACGGTTAAAATTATTAAAAAATAAAGATAAGATTAAAGTATTATTCTAAACTTCTGCTTTCTTTGGAACTTAAAGATAATTATTAAAAAAGAAAAATTAAATGTTAACCCTTTTTAAAATTTTTTTTTTTTTAAAATTTTATTTTTTATTTACAAAAATTATTATAAAAAATTTAATTTTTAATTGGGGGTAAATTTTGGTTAATAAGTTGTAAAATATAAAAAATTTAATAAATTTTAGAATAAAAAAGGATAGGACCTATTTTTTACCCAGTTATGATTTTAACTACCCTATAATCTTTTTTGGTTTGGTTTTCACAAAACTTTTTTTCTTTTTAAAAAAACCTAGGAAATAAAAAGGGACTGTCAATTTTTTAAATTTCCTTTAGCTTTAGGAAATTCAAAGGCATCACTTAAAACCCCATAAAAAAAGGGCATGAACCCCCCCTTCTTATCCCTGACGTGATGGGTATTAAATTAAATATTGAGAGTATGATAGTAAGAAACTACTTTGGCGAGGTGGTGATTCCATACCCACAGCCATGGACTGGATGGATTAGAGGATTCTGCCTGTGCAATCTTTTAATAAGAGGTGGGATGAATGTAACTTTCGCAGGGCAAGGGTTCACAGTGGTTCTGATATCTTTCGTGCCCCAAATTTGTGAAGCAACTGTTATAGCATTCATGGCTCAGTCACTGTTCGACATGCCTCTCGTATTTGGGTTTGCCCTAGGCTTTAACTTAGCTTGCATTTCTCCTTCAATTATTGTGCCAGCGTTGATGAGTTTGAATGAGAGAGGATTTGGAAGAAAGAAAAAGATAGCAAGCACTCTCATAGCTGCAGGAACCTTCGACGACATTATAGCAATCATTTGCTTCGGAATTTGTAAAACCATCCTACTTAATGAGGCAGGCTTTAACTAATATAAATAAGTTTGATGGAGGTAAAAGTTTTGGCTTATCAATTGGGTTATTCTCAAAATAATCAAAAGAGAAAAATATAACTAATTCTTTAAAAATCAGTAAACGAATAAAATTATTCGAAAACTAATTAAAAAATTTATTTTTTATTTTAATAGAAGATTATGTGATGAATGCAAAAGGATAATTGGGAGTAAGATATTTAAAATGATGTTTTTTATATGGTCTTTAGAGTGGACTAAATTATTAACAGTAATGTATTTGATTAAATTAATCCCAAGTTGCCATTTATTACAAACTATTTAAATTTTATATATTAACGATTTATCTAATTTCAATTTAAGGTGATCTTCATTATGAATCATACTTAAAAGGAACTTAAATCATAGATAGAATTCATTGGTCGCAAGAAAGCACCTGAATACTATCGGACAAAGGATAAGTGCAAAAATATAAATTTGAATTATAGGCAAAGAAGGCCGCAGTCTTCCACTACAAATGGGAAAAAAATATCAGAGCATAAATAATTAATTACTCGATTGAAAAATATATTTAAATCTGGATTTTGTTTTAATCTTTTTTTTATCAACCTACGAAAATCCATTCGTATTTTAACCATATATGAAGAGAAAAATTGAATGTTAGACTAATAAAAGAAGTTATGAGAATTTCTAAGTAAAAAATTTATTTAAATAAAAATCAATGAGTTTTAACTTTTCACATAACCATATAAATGACTGTAAATTATAATATAAATACTTTATTTATTATTTAAAATTTATATATCATTCATACTGATAATTGAATGATACTCTTTGTGGGAAACATCGTAGACCAAAATAAGCAATTGATTTATCATATTGGCCTAGATTTGGTTTAGCTCTTTTGATTGGAGTGATTCTTGGTTTTGCAGGTTGGTTTTTTACAAAAATACCAAACCCTACTGTCAGAATATACGCAAAGTTCGTGTACTGTGTAATTGGAGCCATAGTTTTTGTAATCATAGAAGAATATGCCTATACTAAAGACTGCAAGTACATCGCTGCTCTATTCTATATACATTCAAATAATTCATGGAAAAAGAAATAATCACCTGGTAATTTATGCTAAAAATTTTAGAGAAAAAATATTTGTACTATAAAATAAAAATCTTCGAGCAAATAATTTATATTTTGGAATGGCTATTCATTTACTATATATATTTTTAAATTTTCGTAGATTAAATATTAGTTATTCTTTGGGTATACTTTATTTAGAATGTGGGGAGATGAAAAGCCTGCTAAACACATTGCATGGTTTTGGTTCTTTATCTGCCCGTGCCTTTTCGGAACAGTAGGTGGTTCTCTTCTTTTAATAAATAATTTTCAACCAGTTGAAGGGAAACTATGTTGCAAACGGAATTGGCTGCATCTTAGTAATATATGATTATCTTAGTAGGAGTAACCGTGAGGTTCATAGTGATGCTGTTTGTTACACACTCTAGCAGGTACAACTTCAAAGAGAGACTACTAATGGGAATAGCATGGCTTGGGAAAGCAACTGTCTAAGCTGCTCTCAGTGGCCTCATTTTGACTGAAGTTAAGAAATTATATTTAATACCCTAAGAACCCTCTCTACACAGAGTACTACGAATTCGCTATCGCACA
Organism: Tetmemena sp. SeJ-2015; assembly: GCA_027382625.1. Classification (NCBI taxonomy): domain Eukaryota; phylum Ciliophora; class Spirotrichea; order Sporadotrichida; family Oxytrichidae; genus Tetmemena; species Tetmemena sp. SeJ-2015. The sequence goes on from JAJKFJ010022423.1 coordinate 2,842, forward strand.
GCAAGCCACTGCTATCATAGCTAAACTTAAAATCTAATTTTTTTTTTTTCCTCTTAATTCAAATTATTTTTAAGTAATTTTCTGAATTATTCAACTTTTATATTTAGTTAATTAATCTATTATTAAAAAATTATATAAATGAAAAATTATTTTTTTTTTAAATAAATATTAGCAAGGTTTATCTTGATGAAAAATATAATGTAAATGCATTATGGTCAAGAATTTAATAGAAAATATAAGGTTATCATAATCAAAAATAAGAATTTCTCTTCGGGAAGAAGATAAAATTGACATAGCTATTCCTGTCAAGAGATATTTTTATCCTATTCGAAGAGTAAGTAATCACCAAAATAAAAAAATAACATAATTAAAATTGACTAAGAAAGATAAAGAGATAATAAAATTTTTAAAAGCTTAACTTAAAACCGAATTCTTTTTTTAAGTTGTCTCTTAACATAACTATATAGGTTTCTACTTTTTAGAGACAATAAACCAAGAACAAAGAATTATTTAGACTAATTACACAATTATTAAATAAAGGGTTGATGTATCAAAAAAGATCAACTTTAAAATTGATGGTGGAATGTCTATAATAAGTGTATGTCTCTTGCTTTATAAACATTGTATTTTGAGCAAATTTTAATTTTCTAGTTAAAAAAATTATCTCCTATAATTGATATGTGCAACCCTAGGAGCAATAACTTTGAATTCTTTCGGATCAGTGCTGCTGACAAATGACTCTTTAGAAGAGTCCGAGAAACCCAAGAAAATCAGCGACGAAAAGATTAAAGACAAGACAACTAAAGATAATACTGTCAGTCTACAAGCAAATGAACAAGTGGTAGAAGAAATTGATCATTAAGATCATATAAGCTATAATCAGAATTTATAACATATTTAAATTGAGTTTATATGTAATTAAGATCTACCAACTAACAGAGAAGGAGACGATGAGAATTAACAAGCCAATAGTAGACTAATGGATCCTTCCTTTGAGGTTGGTAAAATTATACTCTTATTTTTTAATTCATCCGGTCAGAGCAAACCTTATTTATTTCATAAAATGAAGTTTAACCAGAAATAATTTAAATACAAATGATAAGAAAATATATACTATAAAATGAATTATTTTTTGATAAACCAAATTCCAATAAGTTTTTCTCAAGCGAAGACTTTCGCTTTCTTAGAAAACGATGGTCAGCTCTAAGATCAGTAATAACTAGATTCGCAACCAAACCTTATTTATCCTTCTTAAGGTTCATCTAGTCTATCAAATTAAATTAAAATACTAAATGGTTATCTAGTCATTAATTATAAATAATAAATAAAGAATAAAATAAATTCATTTAAAAATCGTAAAATTTTATAGCATATTTTAAATAAAAATCTATCAAATTTAAGAGTATAAATAATTTTTTAAATTATTTTATTAAAAAAAATATTTTCTTTTAAAACTAATAGTTAAATCTATACACCTTTTTTAACTCTGAGTTCTTGGTGAGATCCTAAGTATTTGCTAATAAAGGAAAGAGAGTTGCTGAATGGAATTCAAAGTTTTATCATATTCTTTTTACTTTCACACTAATAGTTAAAATGAGATCCTAGTTCATTTTAAGATTGGTTTTATATTTAATTTCTTCCTTAGCAATATTTGGCAATAAGATTCTTTAAAGAGTCCTTTCATAAAATAGTCAAATTACTTAAATTGATAGAAGTAAGACTTAAATCTACCTTTTTTAATTCAACTATACTAACTAACTCTCAGATATTCTTAAGTTAAGATTAACTAATATAATTTGAGGGGGCAACTAAAAGTTATTCAAAGAAATAAATTTTCACTTAAACTTTCATTACTTAGAATTAATTTTAACTTTTCTTTCCACTTTTTAAATTTAATAATTCCAATATTTTAACCTCATCTTTAATAAAATTAAAATAGCAAATAGACATAATTTAAACTGTGTTTATTTGTTTAGTCAATTACTAGATGAGTGATTTTAATTTTATTTAATCATCGCATAGATTGGCTATAATAACTACTTCCTCACATATTTAATTATAAACATACTCAAATTTTAAAATACTGACGCTCTGAAATATAAATGAAATTTTAGATATGTTTATATTTTACCCAATTAATTATTGACCATTGTTTATTAAAACAAATAAGACTTGTTTGGTTTATGGAGCTTTAATATATTTAAAGTATTAAGGTTTATTTATTATGATTATCGTTGGTATCAATTTATTAATTTAAAACTAAACAATTCAATAAAATTTTAGTCGATAATTTAAAATAAATCAAGTAAGAACCTTATAATAATTTTCATATTATGGGTGATTTGCCAAAATATATTACAAACTTCAAACCTACTATAAAATGGTAATTCTTATGAAGATTTTTTAGAATATAATTAAAAATGAGTATCTTTAATATTAAGTACTTAAAAACAAATACTTCATTGAATAATCATGACAATACTTTTATAAGTGATTTAAATATTTTACTAGGACATTAAATATAGCTGATAATTCATTAGAACATGCAATTATCATTCAAATGAATTAAAAATTGGTTTAATAAATGATAGTAGAGCTTCAAAGTAGTTGCCATTATAAGCATATTTTATTTTTAAAGCTTTAGAGTGGGATCAATAAGCTCAGATTAATCTGAAGCCATATACTGTGCAGGAAGAGCAATCTAGAATCTTGAAAGTTCTCGCATCTTATTTCTCTTCCAGTTTAGCTTCAACCTTATTGTTATGAATGACTAGTTACCCAAATGTTAACCTTCTTGAAGCATCTATTCTATTTAGGAAAAAGATTAGTTTACTCTTTTTATTGTTATTTTTATTTAATTATTTTGATCTTATTAAAAATCTGGACTTAAAATGTAATTTGTCAGAATCAACAAATCTTCAATAGCAATTGAATATAATTAAAGTGCCTCATTTTTATTATAATTACCTTATGTTTTATTATCAATTTTTCTAACTAATTTGGAGTAAAATAATTCACGAAAAGACGAGAAATATAAATATGATTTAAAGTTATCATAAAATAAAAATTTATGATTCCTTTTTACTTTCTCACTAAAATTAACGCTTAGAAAATTAAAAGAGTATTGTTTAATAATTGATTTTGTGAGTATTTAAAGTAAATCACATTCTATCTCTCTCAGGTAGAGCCATGAAAGATTGTTAGTTTAGTTGTTCTAATTGCTCAGCCTCCCTTTGAGCGATACTAAGCTTTGTATAGAGTGAATTATTATCCTCTATGAGCCTTTTGATAGTGGTGGCTCTGTCTTATAGATCCACACTCAGTTGCTCTCTTTCCTTGGTGAGTTCTTGGACTGCTTTGGCTATTTCTATTCCATCTAGGGCAGCCTATCTAAGCTCTTCGTTTTCAACTGTCAAGTTCTTGTTTATTCCTTCTAGTTTGTTAACATGACCCATCAAGTCATTCATCATCTAGTCGGTTCTCTCTAATTGCTCAACAAGCAGCATTTGCTCGTAATCTTTAGTGAACTTCTTCCATCTCAAAAACGCTCTAAACATGGATCTCTGATGGTTGCTTTTTCCCAAAGCTATTGCAAGCTTTTGACCGGAGATATAATCACAAACATTAAATCCTAAAGAGTATATCCTAATTAAGAATTTATAAATGCTCTAATAGATTCTCCCTCTGAATGTTAAGATTTTCAAATGCCTCATCCATTCTCTCTAGTCTAGATTGAGCTGCTCCAATTGCCAATTCATCTTGAATTATCTTCTCAACCAGATCTTTCTTGGGAATATCTTTTAGCTTTTCTTTAGCTACTACTTCTTCTAATTTCCATCTTCTGAAGTACCAATGGAGAGGGTGATTGAGGGCGTTAATTGTTTGTTGCGCCCACATCCTCATTAACTTCCTTTGCTGCACCCATCTCTTCCATTGATTCAAAGCCTTTGGCATAATGTTGAATTCAGACTTTTTGAAGAAGAGGGAAACTATGGCTTTCTGCATATTTCCCTTCTGTTGAGCAGACTTTTTATCTAGGAACTCGTCTATTTCCTCATCAATAAATATTTTAAGTCAGTGTAACCTTGCTTTAATAGGAAATCTCTAAGAGCTTTTATGTTTCTCCTTAGCTCATTTCTTTCCAGCACGACGTCTCCTTCAGTCTATATTAGATCAACCACAATTATAAATTATTAAAGAATGATATTGAAATCACAAATTTTAAAGTGCAATAAACAGTTTACATTTACTGTCTCTGCTACTCTTATTCTGTCAGAGTTGTGTCTCCATTTAGCAAAGAAGTGTCTCATTCGATACAGGAGAACATGCTTTAACATTCTAGTCACATACTGTTCCTTAAACTACTTCTTATAGCCTCTAATCTTAAGAGTCAGGAACCCATCATTAAGTCGAGATCTGATCAGTCTATTGAAAATTGAAGCTATAGTCTGCTTTCCATGCTCCTTCCTCTCTTTCATTCTCTCATCAAGAGATATCTTAAAGTACAGAATTTGCGAAAAAGCATCTGTCAATTATATATACTGCAATCTCTTCACAAACTTCACAGTCTTATTGCAAAGTTCAAAAATAATAAGAGTTGCTTAGAGATTATCACTTGATTCTACCAAAATTAAAGGTGGATTAAAATATATTTACAATTCTACCAAGCTGCTACCATTTTCTTGAGTTGGGACAGCTAATATCTTTTAACCACTTATTAGTCTCTTCTTCTGAGATAAAGAGTTCTCTAAGTTCTTTTGTGCCACTTTATTGTAGCATTTCTCATTTACAGGAATTTCAAGTTCTCTCTTGCTAATCCATCCTTGATTCTTAGTGCTTTGAGAACTTTAGACATTTATATCCATGTATTTGCTATCTCTCTTTATCTTTTCTACTTCAAAATTCTTTCTGCTTTTAACTGTTTTTGCAATTGCATATTTTCGAACTCTTGCTGTTACTTTATTCTGGTATCCTCTAGATTTTAGGCTTTTCCGTTCATCTCCGAGACAACTTCGTTAAATAAAACTTTATAGTTGTAAGTATTCAACCTCCATTTTGAGTAGTATGATCTTAGAAGACTTTGCTTGAAGATCCTGGCAAAGTTTGAAATAACTTTCTCAGCATTACAATCAAGATATCTCTCTCTAGCCACCAATCTTATTCTACTAAAGACTTCCATTCTTAGCATTTTGCGTGCAATTGCACCAATAACATTCACTGCATTTTTCTCCTTTTTGACATACTCAGCCCACACACAAAATATATTCCTCCTTTTATCAATATATGTATTGTTGCCTAATCTATCTATGTGAGTTTAAAGTGCCTTCTCATAATTAGCTTTTAATTATTCTTTCAATTGAACTGCTTCTCTCAACTCATTTTGAAGTTCATCAATTTCATTGCTCTATAAGTTTTCATCCTGCAACTTTTTCTGAAGTAAAGCTCTTCTCTCTTCTTCTCTGGCCTTAAGTTTAGCTGCAAGTTCTTATTCTTTGGCAAGTAAGCTATTCTAAGCCCAAGTTCTGAAAGCTCTACCTTGAGCATTTTTAATCCAATAGTTCATAGTAGATTTCAAAAATCTTCGTTTTGTGTTTGACTCTTTCATCACATCAAGCCAGGTATTCAAAATAAGTATAAAACCCTCTTGCTTGAGAGGAATGGATGAAGCGGGAAATAAAGTTAGCCATAATCCTCTAGGCTTGATTCTATAGCTTGGTCTCTAAATGCTTCTTAGTGCAGTCATTCACTTAGATTTAATGAGTTATCTCTTTTATTTACTCCTCATGCTCAGCTTATCTCCTCTCTAATTCTTCGATGTTCATGTGGTATACTTAAAATCAAATACAAATTCTTGCTTTCTCATTTCATACATGCACTTCTTCCACAGACTAAAGGCATCATTTACAATATGGGAGTCAACTCCTTTTATTGATCGAATAAGGAATTTCTTTGCCTGAATTTGTTGCCTTATATATAGTTTCCAAGTTACCCAACACTCAGAGAGCTGCTTATTATCTCGAGCATCTCCAAGCCAGTTTACCTTTTTCTTTATATATTCTAGCTTTCTTTATTCTTAGACCCTCCTTTTGTAAGTATTAAAAGCATTTCTAAGTTTTCTTCTCTAAATTGTTTTAGAGGATTTCCAAATTGCATCTTCTAGACTGCCAATGTAATAGGTGTTGTAGGACCACTAAGCAAACCTGTAGCGAAGGAAATTCCTATTAATCATATTTCTAATTCTCTCGAGCTTAAGTCCTTGCTATCTTGAAGTGCAATCCATGAGTTATTCTTTCTCTCTCGTGGCAGACTGAAGAGAGTTTTAGAGTTCCTGATTCTCATTCATCAAGTCTTCATTATAAAATACTTCGGTGAAAGAGACTAATTCAATCATGTGCTTTTTGTCATTATTTTCCTTCCATCTGAAAAAGTAAATGCTGACTCTTCTTTTGTGTTGTTCTATCAATCTTAGCTTTATTCTCTGCATAGTATGGTTATAGTATTGAACATTTTCTTTCCATACCATAAGAGCTCTGTATTTTAAATCAGCATACCTTATGCAGCATTGCCTGAAGAGATTGTACTTGTCTTTGTTTCTATTCATTTTGATAATAAATTATATTATTGATTAATGTATCTCTCTTCTTTTCTAGCTCTTCTCTTACTGGTATCTCTCTTTCAAGTCTATCTTTTGTCTCCTCGTAGTGTCTCTGTATGTTGCCAAATTTAATGGCATCAAAGCATTACTTCAGAAGTCTCTCTGATCTTAACCCTTATAGACGTGCCACAAGCAACTTCTTCCTTTGGAAGTCAAAAATAAACATCTATATGTAAAGTACTTCTTCTCCCTTGCATTAACGCACCAGTTTTTCCAAGCTTAGAATTTAAGCATGGACCCGTGAGTCTTCTATTCCAGGCAAGCTTATCTAAGAGCCAGAAACACTCTCTGTTTAAACCAAAGATTTGTCACTAAGTCACTCATCTTATCATACCTCTCTGTAAGTTAAGCCTTTTTAGCACATGCAAGCCAGGTTACAAATCCTTGTCTTAAACTTCTCTGTCTCTTCCTGTGCAGCACTGAAAACAAATATTAAAATTACTAATAACATAAAGTCCGATTGGTATTATCTTAGCTCCACAAAATCTCTCCATCTGCACAAGTAATGTCTTATGTTTAGATCCTATTTACTATTAACTATTTTCCTTAGAAGTACTAGGCCTTCCAATTGAGATTCCTAGCATCTTCTTCTCTGAAGGAAAGCCTATCTCCATTTATAGTAGAATTTAATCTTCCTCTTTTTGTCAACATTAAATCTGACTAGATTAGTCTTCTTGTAATTCTCATGGACGACATTCATAGCCTTTCTGTACCATAGTCTGAGGAAGTGGCGTCTTCTCTCATGAGTGTAATTAAACATGATTCTTCCGAATTTATTGAGCTTTTACTCCATGGTCTTAGTGTGCTTTGAAATGCTTACCATTTCCTAGAGTGCTTCTTTTCTTCTTTTGAAAAGCATCTCACTTAGAATTTGAGAAAATAGCTTTGCTGTAAGCAGCCTCACATGATTTTTGTTAGCTCTCATAATCTCAAGACGTTCTCTATTCATGGTAGAGACATAATCATCGTACTTATCAGAGAGCTCGTTCATTCTTCTAATGAGATCATTTCGCTCTCTTGTTAAACTCTCCAACTCATCTTCCATCCTTCTCTTTTCGTTGTTAGAGTGGTGCTCTTAGCCTCTCAAGCTGTCCATAAGATTATAACTTAAAATTTTGAGATAATTTGGTTTCTATTTCATAATTAAAATAAATTTATTCAGTGCTAGTTTGTTATGAAGAAATATAAAGCATTTTAAATCATAGTTTAAGAAAAAGACATTTTACATGAAAAATATCACATTATATCTTTAATTTATGAGATTTAATTTTTAGTAGAATCTTAAATAATTTATAATTAATTAAAGAGCATGATGAATGCTAAAAATAAAAACAGTAATTCTAAAGACTTCCATTTTCCTTATAATTTTATACTTGCCATCAAATTTATATAATTCCCTCTATATTAAGTTCTCTTAAGCGTTCGAGTCCTTATTCATGATCTCTCTCTAATATTCTTAAGTCTTCATTCTTCCTTGCAAGATTTGCACTAAGAGCATTTGTCTCTCTTTCCACATCGCTTGTTAATTCTTCTTGGTCTTTGAGCCTTGCAAGAAGTTGGTCCTTATCTTTATCGAATCTAGCTAGCTCTTCTTTCAGCTTTTCATTTAGGTCTTTCTCATATCTCAGATCTTCTTAGAGATTACGATTTACCACATTCTTAATGGAAGAGACCTCATCTAGCTTTCTTTTGAGGTCAGTCGCCATTCTTTCTTGCTCAACCAACTTCTAATTGATCTCAGCCTTTTCGTGTGTGGCTTTCTCCATTTCTACTAACACCATGTTCAGTCTCTTTTTGAGTGACACGTTATCGCTTTCTAGCATTTGAATTTGCTGCTCGAATTATTCTTGCTACTCTCTAAACTATCTATTGTTTTGAAGAGAGCTCTTTGATTCTTCAATCTAAGTCAATCGCAGTTACAAGTTATCAATAAATTAATCTGACTGCTGAGCCAGTCTCTATTACCACTCGTTTCCATTCGTGGATTATGATCCTCCACCTCTTAACGGATTTCTGTTGCCTTCGGAAGACAATCCTCCTAACAAATATTACAATTAGCAAATATAGAAAAGTGTTTTCTTAAAGATTACTCTGTGCCATTTTGAATAAGAAGAGTTATTTCAAATGTCAGTTAGGTAAACAATTACTTTATTTACCACTTTAAAATCTCAATAAGTAATCAAACAAAACAAAGATATCTTAGTTTAAATTTAAGAAATTATTAGCAGACAACTTTGAAGTTAGATATAAAGTGCGTTCTAGTGGTCAGTGATTGCTAGTTGATGCATTAGAATAGCTTCTGCTTCTTCCTTTCTTGGCATCTCTATCATTGGATCTCTAGAATAACATGTTAAATAAAAGTCTCATTTACCTTCTTAGTTCTGCTGTCTCCTCTTCCTCGACTATCCTTTCTGTCCCTACTATCTCTGCTGTCTCTTCTTCTGGAGTCATCTCTATCTCTCGTTGATTAAGAGTTCTTTCCTCCACCTCTTGTGTATTCGCGATCACGACGTGGGCTTCTGCCTCGGCCTCCTCTACTGAAAATTAACTTAAGATCATTTCAATAATGTAGAATTACACTTACTCATGAGATCTTGATCTCGACTTTCTTTTTGACCTGCAGTCCCTTGCGAAATGGCCAGGCTTGCCGCAGTTGAAGCAGTCTCTAGATCCGCCTCCTGCGCCTCGACCGCCTCTTTCTCGGCTGTCTCTTCTTCTGTTAGTAATAAGTTAGGCATCAAGAGCAAAAATGTAGTAGGAGTGACGAGCTAAGAAGAATAAACAAGGAGCTTATAGGCCCAGTTAGTAGCACTCATTTAGAAGCTCAGAAGCTGTTATAGGCAAAATTTTAATCGTACCCTCTTCCTCCCCTTGAGCTATTACTGGGGTCAAATCTTCCACTTTTCTTGCTCCACTCAATGGCTATTTTTTAGCCGCAGAAGTCTTTGTTGTTCAGTTCTTGCATAGCATCTTCTGCGTCTCTCTCATCCTTGAACTCAATGAAGGCGTATGAACCCTATGAAAGCAATCATAAGAATCTATAAGGTAGTTACTTTGAAGTTGACTGAGCAAGTTCCAAACTTGTCAAACTCATCCAACAGTTCGTCTTGTCTGACGCTTCTTGAAATATTTCCCACAAATAGACTCATCTTCCAAAAATATATATTATCTCTTTCAATAACTTCACAAGTTTCAATATTTCGATTCTAAATATTTACAAATTATAAGAGTCCCTAATCACATAAGAGTACTTTAAATTAGAAGCTCAGTCAATTATTAAAATCAAGAGATTTTATGAACGTTAAAATCATTAATTTGAAATTGCTATAATTTTGATTCTTATTTAATCTTAAATAAATATAAGAAATGTTTCAATTCACAAAGCAGAAAACTCCTAAAGATTATTTATAACCCACCAACTCACAAACCAAAATCTCCTCTCCTTCTTTCAAATTTATTATAATAATTTCAAGTATGGTGCCAGACCTGCTTGCGAAGTTTAAAGTAAATTTCAGAAATAGGATAATTTATCATGAAAAGCGGCTGTTGAAATCATTTTATGAACTTACTTTATATTTTATATTATTTATCATATTTTAATTTAAAAGAGTCTTAAAGTTTTTAGAATTATTGTTGAAGGTATTTAGAGAGAGCAGTAAAAATAAAACAATTCAAGTTAAAAGCAATTAAAGAGTAGATCTATTGTGGACATAACATAATAAGAATCTATGCTTTAAAGAAAAGTCTTACCAACATCATTAAATTAAAATTGGTATTTTTAATTTTCAAAGCCAATAGATTATGAAACAAGGATTAAGCCTGTTTAGTAATTAAAGAATCTCTCCAAATTCTTGACTAAAGTAACATCAACTTAGCCAATTCCATAGCCTCTTGGATTTTATTTAAATTGCATATTAAGATTATTAAGGATATTCTAGTACTGATTCTCAGTTTCATACAAAATATATGAATGACGATCAATTTAATTACAATTTGTATATTTCCTGTGATGTCAGATATTTCTACTTGTTTGTAGGATTCTGACAACAACCAACATTACATCTCAGCTTAGTTTAATTAGAAAGATCCTCCTAAGCCATTTATTTAGAGCAACTTAAATCTTTTCAGTCAACCGAATTATTTTAAGTTTGAATGAAGAGTCCCACATCACAATGGGTTTGGGAAACGAAGACATTTCTAAAGTATTTCTCTTTCAATGTGCGTGCTTAACTTAGAAGATTAATCTGAATAGACAAATCTTCTAATAAGCGAGTGTCCAAGTCAAAATCAGCTTTTAAACAGCGAAATTCACTCCAAATGCAACAGCAGATTCAATAGCATTAACTTCAATCCTATAATGAGCAACTAAGAAACTCAAAATGATCAACAAAGCTCCCAAAAATGTCTGCTTTCTATTCAGAATTTTAGATAGTCTGAATTGTAAAAGGAGCTGTATTCTAAACATTATCAAATTCAAAGAGATGGAATCAACTTTAAATCAAGCATGAGAAAACATAGTTAGAACAGGTATTAAGAACAAGAACCAGAAGTACAGGTCAGTTAGATTAGCTTTGAAGAACTAGAATAAATTGTTCTTAGCTAATAGAATCTAGAAAATGCAAACATCTAAAATTATTCTGACAGGCACGAGACTAATTAATCTTCAAGTGGTATTCAATTTGAGATTGAAAATGTTATTTGCCCTCAAATATAAACTATACATATTTGCAATTTTTATCGCACACAATTAATGACTTATTTATTTTTTAAAGTGTTTACGATGATGAACTTTAACAATAAAACGATGTGAAAGTAGAAATTTATGACGACAAGGTAGAAAATCAAAGAGTAATTTTACAAGTAAAGTCCTCAAAAAGCCTTCTAGACTTAGAATAAAACTAGGATAGACGCTATCAATTAATGAAAACATCAAAAAATTAGAGATCAAAGTCAAAGCTTGATTCTCAAAGATCCCAAAGTATCGTTTATAAACAAGGTAATTCTCAAAACCTACCTTTACTTTTCCATAATTCAAGCTAATAAAAGAGTATTTGCCACTATCAGAATAAAATGAAAACAAGAGGCTCTGATAATACAAAACAAGAATACTAAAGCTTTCATAACTCAAAATAAAATGCTAGTTGCATGAGTCAGGAGTACTTAGACTTTGTGTAGAATTCTAAATTAGCTATAAATAATTCCCTCGATAGACAACCTTTAATAAGAGACATGAGCTAGACAAATAATTTAGAAAACTTCGTTCTGAATAATTAAAGAAGTCTATCTAATTAGTCAAAGAGATCTCTTGTGTATCCTCTAAAAGTCAAGTCACCTACAAAAAGCTTGAATCATGAATTCAGTCAAAATTTCAAGCTCTTTTCTCATCGAGCTGTTGCTGAGGAGAACGATGCAACTCATCTGCTTAGTTTCAACAATCCCCAAATTATGCTATCTCAACCTTAGACATAAAGAATAAGGAATAAAGAGGACCAATTCAGCACAGTTTCTTATCTACTCTCTTAATCTAAAAAACTACTCTAAGAGAGTAAATAATAAGATCAGTCAGGGGAGAAAAAGAATTAGTAGATAATGTCCTAAAAGTCTTTAGGGAGGATTACAGAATATTAAGATAGGCTCCTGAAAGTATTAAGCAGTTCAAATGGAGGCAAATAACACATCTAAAGAGAATACTGCAACAGTGTTACTGATTTCTCTCTGCCACCGAGATCTTTAATAGAAAGTTCAGCTACAACCAAGCACGGTGTGTTTCATGTTGATCTCTAGTTTTATAGACCTAATTCAAACTTATCAACCACGCAAAATCAATCAATTTTCAATCACAAATTAACTCTTGACTCTACCAAAGCAAATTATGTTAAAGAAATAAACTCAGACTTCTCCCATTAAAAATCCTAGAAAAATACAGTTTAAATCTTAGGATAAAAACACAATACTCTAATGAAATTGATGCTTATATTTCATTTATAAATCAGTTAAGACTTAGATTAGTTCGTGTAGATAATCTTCTGTAAACTCTCAAAAATAATCTTTCGGTAGAAACGCCTTTTTTAGTTAGACTCATGAATTTTCAATTTCAGGAGCAGGTTAAAAGTAGACAGTTGGACATTCAAGCCGCTTGAAGAAGTACCTTCAGAATAAAAGCAAGATGCCAAATAAAAATAAAGATAGAGTTCTCTCTCCTTCACAAACAAATTCAAGTATTCACCATGCTTCTAAACTCTTCAGTAGCACTTAATCTATGATTAACATGAATCATCCCCAGACATCAAAGACAGTTTTTTCAATCAGATCTAATTCAAGTTTGAATTTTAATAATTTGAAATCTTAAGATAGCTGCATTCTCTAGCATTAGTAGCCAAGACAAGATAAAATTAGTAAAACAAATCAAACATATATTGTAATTTAATCTTTCAACTAGCATCAAAACACATGGAAGCAGAATTTAGAGCTAGCATGGCTCAGTCTCAACTAGAGAGCTGCAAGATGTTGGAAAATTTGGAGTTAAAAAACAAGAAATTCACCCAAAGAGTCTCTCAAGGAACATAAAATAAGTTTACTCAAACTCTTGTCAAGCAGTACCTCAAAACTCAAAAAGATTCATTCAGCAATCAAATAAAGAGAATATTTATTGAAGTCAGTTACTTATTTAGATTTAACATCTAAATTCAACATTTGCCAAACTCAAAACTAAAACCAATTTTTAAGCTTAAATATAGTGAAATCCACAAGTAACACATCTTTCTCAGTAAGGTTTGCCTCCTAAAAGATTGACTTTTCTAATTGGGATTCTTGAATTCGTTTGAGCAGAAACAAATACTGGATCACTTTTCATAATTTCTGCTTTGACACCTCTAAGTCCTCTTGATTTAGGAATTAAATTTGCAACTTTGTGATCCGGTAAATCCTATATATATAAAATAAAAAGTATAGACTAACCAGAGTTCTAGTACTTGGCATTCCTGGAATTTGTGAGCCCTATCTTTTCTGATAGCCTATAGGTTATCTGTAGTTTGTAGGAGAGAGGGCTCAGAATGATCTTTCTTAAGACTTATTTGATATATTACATTTACAAATTGCAAAAGCATATAGAAGAAGATAACTTCATTTAATCTTATTGACTTTATGTAATGATTATAAATAATTTGAGTGATTTTCAACATTATCTACGTCAATATGCTTTACAGACTAATTCATTAAAATAGAAGAGTTCCTTGACCCAGTTTGAAATGGCCTATAATTAGCAATTAGAAATAAGATATAACGATATAGAATTGTATGAAGTTGATATGGCTTACTTTGTCTCCATATGCTTGGTTTTTGCAACCATGTCATCCCACAGAGCTGATTTAGGATTTCTGCATACATTTCTAATTTGGAAAGATATTTCTCCAAGTGAAATAATAAAACTAAAATTTTATTCTAACTCTCTTGCTGAGGAGAAAACAGTCTCTAGTGATTTGCTTCTCTTGAGGACTTCTACTATTCAAAATATAATTATAATCACACTATTCCTTTGTCTACAGATTTCTTTTGAATTGGCTTTGCTGTTTTTATAAATTAGGTGAGATTAAGTAAACAATGTAAAAATAATTGCTGCAGCAAGTCTAGTGGATAATTTTTTATTAGAAGCCTTGTGGCTTTATTAATTTTTAGTTAGATGTTTGACTTATTAATTGTATAAGACGCTGCCATCTTGAGTGAGGTTTTACTCTTGAAATATTGAGCTCTTTCCCTAGCTGATTCAAAAATACTATACAAATTTAACTCCTGATTGGGCTCTTAATTGTAAAAGAATCTTAATAAAAAATTATTTTTCTAATTGCGAAATAATTTTATTGAAGCTCGGACTGAGTAGTGCTTAAGAGTTAAGGTCTTTAGCTCTTGATCTTGCATCCACTGTCAAGAATTGATTAATTGAAAATAAGTCCTCTGTGGATCCCTAAGTAGCAATATCTCTCTAGCTGAAAACTTCATTGCTCTGCATCTCAAACGCAGCTAGTTTATTTTTTGAAAGAGACCTTCTTTCTAACTTCTGAGCTGAGTTTTACCTTTGTGTTTACAAAATGCTTCCTCTTATTGAGTTCTAGCCAGTCATTTGCTTAAATTGGTTCCTTCCCTTCAAAATAATAAAAATTCTGTTTATCAGCTCGTTAAACTGTCAGTTGATGTCCACTAATAGACGCAGGGTTCAATTAATTTACTCGTGATCGAGTAATCGCACTCTACTTAAAGCTCATATTTTTGAATAAATTATAACCTCTAAATTATCAATTCTCTTAAATAGCAAACACTATCTTTCTTCATGCTAGCAAAACATTTATATGTTGTTGAATTTACATAACAAATCTTGAAAATTTTAAGTTTGGTCTTTAGCAATCTCAAATATTATGTACTAACAGCAGAGGATAAAATATAAATAGATCCCTCTTTATAAAGAACTCCAAAGCTTCATTGAGATCGCACTTTAGCATTTCCTTTGCCTTTTGCATGCTCTCCAAATCAGTCTCATAATCGCATTCCTATATCATTAATCAGACACAACTATTCTTACATTTTGCTTTTAATGAATGTTTAAGTTAATTAGCTGGAAGTCTTTATCCTAGTATATTCCTGGAAACGCTTACTCGTCAGGGTATATGTTAAAGGCTTATATTTAACCTTTCTTCTGATCTTCTAAGAAAATTCTGTCTGGAGTTTTAAAATATCTCCTTCTGTTTATAGTAGTACTCTATAAATTAGGGCTTTCTTAAGTGTGAATATATCCTAATCTCCTAAAAGTAGGAGGAGGTAAACTTGTTCTAGATTAATTTTGACTTGATCTTGCTTATCTTTTAAGACTAGTTCCTTTTGAATTTGGAGAAATCAACTCAAGTGAGTTTTCTTCTTCAGACACATCCTCCATTCTCATATCGTTATCTTTTTAAGGCTTGTTTGGAGATTCCCTTTGGACTCTAGATCTTTTTCTCTCAGACCTTTACACCAAACTCATGTTGTCAAACTTTGTTCAATAATTTAAACTTAGTAAAATTTGATTCTTAGGACAGATACAAATAAAAAAATATACTGAGAGGTTACTTAAGTTGATATCGTAAAATTAGATTGCTTATTCTTGAAGTAATCAGACTGTTGTGTGCTTTCCTTTTAGAAACTTCTCCTAAACTTAACAAAATCATACATTTTGTGGAGTTATTTGAATTTAATTTACTCAGATTTTATATCTATTTTAGTTACTGTAGCTTGCTCAAGACTGCAGACGTCAAAACTTAGCTCTACACCTACCCGCTATTTTAGGGATTTCTATATTAAGATTCTTGGTAGAATGGTATCTGATTTTGTATCTTGTTTTGTGAAGCTTGCGCGAATGGACTACCTGCTTGGAAAAAATTGGGCACTCCCTTTTTTTAGTTAGAATTTTTGACACTTGAAGGTTATGAGCAAATTGGTGTGACTTGGTTGCTGGAACGTCTGCTTGAGTATTTGTGTGTGCTCTTTGTGTCTCTCTTTTTAGGGGACTGCTGCCTGACTGAGATAGTCTAGGATGGACTTTGCTTTCTAGAATTTTACCTAGTGTTGTATCCATGAGTTAGAAGCTTGAGTCTTTGATTTGATAAATCCCCCACTTTATAAAATACTTAGTAATACTGAGTGACTTAATCATTCTTGCAAGATATCTCAGGTTTTGCTGTTACAGTCTGAGAACTCACTTGAGAGCTTCTGCGAGAGGACTTAAAGTACTCTTGAAGGGCTTTGCTGGAGGCTAGTTTACTCTCTCTGAACAGAGGTTCTTTGCTGCTCCTCAGCTGCATTCTACTGGATGCGACTGCTTATTGCTGCGAAGACTTTTGCGGAGGCATATTAACTTTGCGCAATAATTTATTATTTCCCCAATAAACTTATCATATTGAATTGATGATGATAGAGAATTAGGATGCGGGTGATGATATATGATTAGGGGTTATCGGTTGGCTGTTGGTATGTTAATAGGGCGTCGAGTATTAGAGTAATATTGTTCGAGTATTAATTATTTTATATATAAAGTAATCATAATGCCAAGGTATATCTTAAGAGTTGTCGCTCATCTTTGTGTTTAGAGTTGTCCCCGAGAACGTCTAAAAGAAGCAAGCAAGAGACGCCAAATTATTGAAGGAGCTCAAGGAGAGAAGAGATAAGGAGAGAAAGGAGAGAGCCGAAAAGAGAAAGCTAGTTGCTGCAAATGCTCAAAAATACTACAATGAGTATCAGTCTCAAGCCCAAGCTCTCGTCAACAACCAGAGACAAGCCAAGGCTGCTGGCAATTTCTTCGTTCCTGCTGAGGCCAAGGTTGCTTTCGCCATCAGAACCAGAGGGTAAGTTGCACAGATTTTATATTTTTCCAAGTCCCATATACCAAGTTTGATATCTATTATGATGTTCACTCCTCCATATTTTATAAGGTTTTAACCTTTTATTATTTGATATGGGAAACTTTGAGGAGATATTGGCTTGACCCCAAGTGCAAGAAGATCATGCAGTTGCTGAGACTTAGACAGTTGCACAACGGTGTGTTCGTGAAGCTGAACAAGGCCACCGTCAACATGCTGAGAAGAGTCGAGCCCTACATCACCTATGGCTACCCCTCTCAGAGAACCATTGCCAAGCTTGTTTACAAGAGAGGCTTCGGAAAGGTCAATGGCTCTAGAATCCCCCTCACTGACAACCTAATATTTTAAACTCCATCGTTGAGAACACTCTCGGAAAGAAGCACGGTATCTCCAGCGTTGAGGATGTCATCCACGAAATCTCCACCGTTGGTCCCCACTTCAAGCAAGTCAACAACTTCCTCTGGCCCTTCAAGCTCAACTCTCCCAACTAATTCAAATGTGGCGTCTGGGGCAACAGAGAGGACCAAATCAACGAATTCCTCATAGCTATAATCACATGATTCTTCAATCCATATATTTCTCTGACTATTACTATATATTCTATTAATTTATATTAGGGAAAGCACTTCGCATACTAATCAATAAGTTTGCAATCTCCTATCCATAATATTTGAGTATGAATCAATAAATGATAATTATTGTTTGTTAATTTCGCGATGTTCACTCCTCCTCTTTGTTTAAATGGAAACTTTTAGTATATGAGTTGCTTAATTGATTTATTAACCTTAACCTGTAGTATCAACAAGCTTAACCCCTAAATCTAACATGATTTTATTTGTCTCCCAAGAAGGGCTTCGCTGAGAAGAGACATCCTTACCACAATGGTGGCTTATACTATTTGGCAACGAATTGGTTAGAAGAATGATTTGAACTGAGTGAGCAACCCCATGTTGTTTTAGTCTCAAGATACCAATTCTTCTTAAAAACTTCAATCCAAATCTAGTTCATGCTATTTATCTCCTTTGAGAGAGGATAGGGGTGCCATTTTAAGATCAAAACTTTAATTAAAGAGGGAATATAATACTAAACCTACTTAAACTAATGCCAGGCAAAAGAAGAAGAAGAACATTCAACCATCAACCCAAGGAACGCGATCCTCGTTCAGCAAAGGACTCTAAGTCAGAGATGACTTCTAATGTTGCTTCCAGGAAATAGTCTAGCAACGAAATGAGTGTTAAGGATGAAGATGACAGTGACGATCAAGAGTTCGAGATAGATCACATTGTTGGCTACAAGATTAAAGACAAGTTTATTTAGCTTTTTCCAAAATTTAAGGGGCAGAATCCCACCATTTAGTTTTTGGTGAGATGGAAGGGATATGGCCCAGCTGATGACACCTGGGAGAATTTTGAGATGTTTGCTTACGACGCTCCAGGAATAGTTTAAAAGTACCTCATCAGAGGGATCTTTAATAAACATAAAATTCCACTTGCCGATAACGAGCTAGAGGAAGTTAAATAATCTGATTAACAGTAAAGATTACCTCCAACAACTTTGGATGCTCTATCTAAGAGGCAGAGTGATAAAAAGCTAGTTGAATTTATTTTATTTTGAACAGTCTAAGAACTAACAACTAAGAATAATCTCTCAATTGTAAGATTAAACATTTTAAGACCTTTAATAGTGAGTACGGATCAGAAGTGAAACACATTGGATTCTTAGTGGAGTATACTGATAGAGAAGGAAAGAAAAAGAGGGATATAATAAAGGAAGAAGACCTTCTAGAAACACACAGCAAAGAACTCTATCTCTATCTCAAGTCCACACTCAGATTTGAGCACAAAGTCACAGTTAAGAAGTCAGAGTTAATGTCTCCTAATTTTGAGATCATTTATGTATTGAGAAGATTCTTGATAACTTGAACAGTTCAGCAGAAGCTAAGAATGAAGTCACAGCACAGGCTGAGCACATAAATAACCATCAAGATCTCAGTCGAGGTTACTCATCAGCCAACATTGAGTAAATCAATATGAATAGCTAGGAAGCAGTCCTAGCTTAAAACTATTTTGGAATGAGTCACAGCAACTCCCAAAAGAAAATTAAGAAACAAGGCATATAACCCAAATAATGAAACAAAGTTTTGAAAACTCATTCCTCAATTTTCATATTAATTTGTGCTTTATTTAGTTAAAAATATTTGTTAACAACTAATCTTATATACACACTTATATCATCTCCAAAGTTAAGTGGGTCCCTTCTTTCCTCCTTTCTTTCCTTTATCATTAATGTCATTCTAACTTTCATCGATAATGACTGTGAAGTTACCAACTTATCTGTCTTTGCACATATTAGCGCCATGCTTTGAGTTATCATCCTGCCATTCAGGAGGAACTACTATGTTAAAAACGTCATTCAAAAGATTCATTTTAAGGATTCTATCAACTTCAGTTGTGGTAGTCAAAGAGGGTGAAGCATTTACTTCAACAAGCCATGGCTTGAGATTTGCGTCAATAAGTATATCATATCCATAGCATTCGAAGCAATGCTTGTCATTGATTATTACACTCTGAACACTCTTCAAGGAAACGTAAATGATGTTATTAATTTCATCAAAGCACTTATCAGTCATCGTCTTTCCTCTAGTCTATTCCAAATAGAATCTAAGATTAGAAATGCTCCACTTAGAGCCATGCTTTTCATTGTAATCTTCAGAGTTCTTTTAGATTGCGACGTTTGTCAAATGGATAAACATGTTGTCTAGCTCTGCAATATCAGGGGTATACTTTTCATTACAGAATCTTCCAAACCCAAGAGAGTATCTAAATAAGATTAATCAACTTATTACACTTACAGCCAAACTTTAAGGGGCCTATAACTTGTGACTAGAACGTAAATTCTTAAATCAAACTTCTTCCCTCCTATCAACAATGGGTTGTCAATATATCTAGAGATAACATATGCTTCCTTCAACGAAAGGGTTTGAAAGGGAAGCTTGGAAGAAGTTGCCCACTTCTTGAGTTGGTTAAGCTTATTGACCAAGAAAATACCTTTGCCCTAAGCTTTAGATGATGGCTTCATAATCCACATGATATTTGGATTTCTTCTAAACTCTTCTACAAAAATAGTGTAATCTCCAGGCAGGATGTAAGTATTTGGGACTATGTCCATGTATATGTAATTTCCCTATTCATCTTTCTCAGCTATGGGGTTATTTTCCTTTTCCATGTCTTTTCTGTATCTCTTTATGTTTTTGACCATGAGATCTTTTCGAGTCAGCTCATAATGATTGGGGAAATGATTTAGCAGCCTAAATAATAACGGTGAAAATCTCAATATAAATACTGCATTTCTCCAAGTCTGTGGCCAGTTTCTGGATTGAAGATTTATTTTACAGTCCACACGTTAGCCCAGAAGATGTTCCAGTCATCGCCTAAGAATAAATTAAGTAATAATTTATTTTACCTTCTCCCTGTGATTTGATCCAGCCTCTTTTCTCAAAATTTTGAATGATAACTTGCTTGTCAAGATCAGTTTTCCACTTTAGTTTGTTAGTTGAAACCATTTTCAAATTCAAATATCCTTATTTATAATTTCTAAGAATAATTACTTCTCTCATGAATTATAATTGTGTGATAGGTAAATACTTATAATTTATAAAAATGTTTCTACAAAGCTCTAAATTAGCAGCAGCAAGAGGAATCTTAGGTAGTGCTCTGCTTCCCTCTTAAATACTGTTTCCAAGAAGATGTGCGTCTACCTTTGTTGAGGCAAGCAGCAATTTTGATGTTGCCAACTTCAAACTCAACAAATAAGAAGAATCCCTTCTCGTTCAAAGACCCTGGGCCACAAAACCTTTCATTACAAACAATACAAATGTTTGAAGTAATTTTTGGCTTTCTTTATTATTTGATTGAATGAATCACCACTTTAAATGCCAGTGTTCGATATGATTAGTGGCAATTTCACTGGCAAGTTGTGCAATTTAGATGAAAAAATATACAACCTCCCACTAAGAAGAGATATCGTATTCAGAGTCCACAGGTACTTTGAGGAACTCCACCATCAAACTACCAACAGAACTAAAACAAGAGGAGATGTCTCTGGTTCTGGTTTGAAAATGAGACCTCAACATATTTACTATTATTTTTCAAAAGAAGAGTGGAAAAGCAAGACAAGGAGATAAGAGAGCACCTCATTTGAAAAAAGGAGGTAAAGCTCATGGCCCAGTTCCTCGTGACTACTCCTTCCCCATTAACGAAAAAATCAGACTCCTTGCTTTGAAAACCCTCCTTAGTGCAAGACTTTTTGAAGAAAGACTGGTTATAATTGATACTGAGTAAATTCCTTTGAGCAAGACAAGGTACTTGGATGAAATCATTTCTCCTTACAAGAGTGATAGAATTCTCTTTCTTCATAGCTTCTTGCCCGATGCTAACTTTATGCAAGCGTCTCAAAACATTGAGACGATGACCCTTACAAATCCTTAGTAGTTTAACTTACCCTAAATCTTGAAGCACGATTGGATATTTGCAACTTCTAAAGGTCTAGAAGAGTTGGAGATGGTGTTGGAGAGCAGAGAAAGCAGTCTGTTTAGAAATAGGAAAGTGCCTAGAGAGCATCTGGCTTACGATGATGTGCTATCCACTTAAATTGCTCTTAAAGAGAAGAAGAGAGACAGGTTTGATGAGGACATCATCAAGACAATTTTACTTAAGGAAGAATACGCAGAGCTAGATGAAAAACCACTGGAGCTCATTTCTGAGAGTCTTAGGGGATATGTTAAGGACCTACAAAATTTGCAAACCGCTAAGGCCAACAAGACTACTCAGTGATTCTCACAAATTAATGTTGAATAAATACTACATCTGCATTTCTATTTAAACTCACTTTCAATAGCAACACATACTTAAATTAACAAATATCTAACAAATAAAATAATAATGTCAAAGCAATCTGCCTTAAAAACTCTCAAGCTAATCAAATCAAGTCCTAAAACGAAAAGCCTCCTCTCAAAAAGAAAGATTAAATTCTTTATATTTTCTTAATATCTCTAAAATGAGTTATTTAATTAAAATTTGATTTAAAATGCAATTCATAGAGAGATTAAAACTAATATTTTTTACTTCATAAATAATCTTTTTTAAAAATGAGATTCTTCAAAACCTAAATTTTATATTATAAAATTTTTTCTCATTCTTTATTAAATTATTTGGTTCACATAAGCAAGTCTAAATATACGCTACTAAATATATCTCCTTAAATTAATTTTTATATACTAACGTCTTATATCCTCTTTAAATTTAGAAAGAAGCATTTAAGTTAATTATTAAATTATGATGGGCGTAAAATTTTTTATGTCTAGTTTTTTGGCAATAAAAGTTGATGAAAAGAAGAATGATGTTAACTTTAACCAATTATTAGAATTATTTGGCAATTGATATGAGGAAGGATAGGGAATTATAGAATGATTAAATTTAAAGAGGTAAAATGATTCAATAATCCCTTTCAGCAAACCAAATTTCTTTATAAATTATAAATATTTTAAAATTACAATAAATATAAAAGATCGGGCAAGTATAATATAAAACTCAGTGAATCTTGCTGATCCTTTGTTAACTAATTGCCTGATTTCTTTTGATATTGCAAAAGAAGTTATTGAAGATATTCTTGGAGATAAGTTTGATAACTTTATAAGAAATAAATACCTATATCTGAAAGTAGTTATATTTTAATTAAGTACCAGACAATGCTGTAAATGGAACACTTTCACTTTGTTTAAAAATAACTGAAGATCAACTTAGAGTCAAGGACTAAAGTAATCACTGGACTATGAACACTAGATGACTAGATTGAGCCAGTAATAATTAAACTTAATCAATATCCTTTTAGGTAGTTCCGGGTTTAGATAATTTTGCAAGAGAAAGCATCTAATATTCCAATGTAAGTATCATTGCTAAAATAATTTGCTTTAGAATTATCTAAAAATGTAACCATCACTTGTCAGCACCACTAAATCTGTCTCATTTTCTATTTATATATGTCAAGGTTAAGAAAGCATCACCAGTTTCAATCAAGAGCTTTACTGACAAACAATTATCCCCTAACTCATTGAGTAGAAACTTATAAATTCCATTTAAATAATTTATAAACAAGTACGTTATTAGTAAGCCTGTAATTTTCAATGGGGAGCATAGCCATCTCTTTCAAAAACTGAAACCTCCCTTTTTAACTCAGGATGACAAATCATATATCCAAGAATGCGAGACATAGCGAATATTACTACATGAAAGACACTAAATCAAAAAAGCTGTTTTTGAAAGAGATAAAATAGTATTTATATAAAATATAATAATAGTTCATAGAAAGTCCCCTAAGCATTTTATCAAGGAAATGGAGAACGTTACAAGTGATTACAAAGGTAAAATCATCAAAATAGAAGCACCCGACTATGATAACGATCACAACCTGAGTTTTGATCATACTATTCTCCAATAGAAAAAGGATATGAAATTAAGACTATCCAATCTATCTTCATAGAGAAATAATTAGTTACCTGCATTAGAATATAAACCTAGAATATAAAAAGACAGCCAAAAGCTTTCAAAGCCTCTAAATATTTTGTCCTCAAGAAGATCTTTACATCCACCTTCAAATTCTATAAATAATTAGACTTTCGATTTAATTGCAAAAGAACAAATAATATTGCCATTCAATTCTCCCAAAGATAAACCAGATTTATTTTATATTAAAGCTTAAAATATTGCTGAGAGTATAAGCATTTGATCGATAGCTAAGGACTAAGTTTAGCAAAGGGAGTGAGTTTCTCATTTATAAGAAGGAACAAAAGTGTAGACTAGGGAGATAAGCCTTAAATAGTAAGTGGATTTAGAGGTAATAGATTTGAAATCAGTTTTTCTGATTCAAAAAGTCTGGGAAGAAATCAGTTAAGCATGATTAAGCAATTAAAAACTGAGAAAAAGGTGGGATTAATTGGTAAGAGTGAACACTTCAATTCTCTGGCAAAGAATTAATCTTACCTTTACCTAAACTAAGACTTAGAAGTAACTGAAGATTAAGACGACTAATTCTAAGATTCAATAATCAATTTTGACTTAAATAGAGGAGACATTAGCTCATATCAAGCAAAGTTAAAATTTTCATCAAGAAAACAGTCTCAAATTGTCAAAAACGAATTAGTTCCTATTTTTATGAAAATATTTTATAAATCGAGCTAACGTGATTTTAAACTACCCTCTATTAAGCATCAAAGCAGGAATGCATTAGACTTGCTTTTGGATGAAAATAACTTCACTTAAACTTTTGGAAAATCTAGCAACATATTTGCAAACTATACTCAAATAGATTAAAATCAGTTTATTCAAAACTAAGAAAATAAAGTCACTCATATTTAAGCAAAAAGGAGATTTAGAAATGCATCAGGTTTAGATAAACTTTAAAGTTTATTACAAAGAAACTAGATAAACTCTAAAAGAGAGCCAGTTCTAGATAAGGAATGAGGAAAACTTAAAAAGAGAAAATGAATAAACTTCCTTTAAAAACTACAAGTGAATGAATTTTTACAATTTTATATCCTAATAATTTTTAATATAGAATAAATTAAAAAATAGATGCTATTTAAAAATTATTTTATCTATTTATATAATTTTTCTACAGTTATTTAGTTTATAAATCATATTATTTTTATCCGTGAAAATTTTGAACTCACCTTTTCATTAAAATAATCTTTGTAAATAAAAATTTAATTAAATTTCTTTTATATTAGTCAAGTTTAAAGTATTTCAAATAAATTAGGTGTTAAATTTTAATTTACGACTTTTAACAGCGCTTTCCAATTTGTATAAAATCCATTTAAATTCTAAATTTGTATTTCTTGTTTATTTGAATAATATAAGAGTCTATTGTAAAGAATCTAGGAAATGGGTGGATTGAAGATGGGGTGGATTATTTATTCTTAAAGTCAAATCAATAAAAGTTAATTTATAATTAATTTATTTTAAATACTCTTTCTTTCTTTTATGAATAGTTATGTTAATAATTTATTATAAAGAATGCGATTAAATATTTATAATTAAAAAAAATAAATAGTTTTAAAATGATTGTTTTGATGATATTGTGCTTAATTGGTATTAGATATATTGAATAATCATTATTATATAAAGATGGGTAAAGAAGCAGAGAAACAAACCACTAGAGTTCACAAGAAGACTCAACCAGTCAGGTACGCTCATCTTTCACTTATTTGAGTGCTTATCCTTTTGTTATAGACTCTACCAGAAGGCAGTGTTCACTGGATTCAAGCGCGGCAAGTCTACTCAGCACGAGCAGTTCGCACTCCTCAAGATCAAGGGCGTCACTGACAAGAAAGACACTTCCTTCTACTTTGGAAAGAGAGTTGCCTACGTCTACAAGGTCAAGAACACCGTCAACAACACCAGATTCAGAACCATCTGGGGTAAGATTGCCAAGGCTCACGGAAACAACGGATCCGTCAGAGCTCAATTCGCCAGAAACCTCCCTCCCAGAGCTATGGGCTCCACCCTCAGAGTCATGCTTTTCCCCAACAGAAGCATCTGATCGCTCGCACACTCTGTCAGCTATCGCCTCTCTTAATTGGCTAATATTCTGAATAAACTCATTCTTTCTTCTAGTGTCTGTTCAGAGAGCTGTATTCAAGCTCTCTCTTCTTTTTCCTCTGCAGTTTGGGTAATTTCTCGCTTATATCGTCGTTTTGCAAGCTTGTTTGCGTCTTTTCTTTCAATATTAATATAATAAATATACTCTGGGCCTTCTCTGCTTATAGTATCTTGACCTCAATCTTTTATCACTGCTCTTATAATAAACGATAGTTTAATAATATCTCAATCTAACAATTAAACTTAGTTTTATTTATTTAAATACTCATTCTAATCTTCTATTGTTTTAAGAAGAGTACACACCTCCTGCTCCACTGTAAATGCTTCCAGTCATTATGTTCCTTCCTGCAGCTGTGCTTCTATCAGTTTGACTTTTAATCCCAATATGTTCTTCTGCACTCTTCAATCTAGCATTGAAGCTTGAAGCAGTCTTTCTTCTAGGTGAGTTAAGACTTTTGAGAATGGTGCTCATCTTTTTAGTGTTTACTTCCTCTTCCTTGAACTTGAGGTATTCTTCATCACCAAGAATGTCAGTTTAGTCTCTATTCTTGTACTTTTTGTCAAATTCAACACTCTTGATGTAGTTCTGAGTCATTATACGCATGATCTAAGTGTAATTCTAAAGAATTGATAGTCTGGGTAACTCTTCCTACTCATGTAAGAATGTTCTAAAGTTGTTTGCTTGTCCAATAAAAGTATCACCACTTTTGCGAAGACGGGTGTGAGAAAGTGATTAGGGCTATTAGGATACTTTCACTTAGGATCGAGAAGGTTGCTTTGAATGAGTCTTGAAGTTATTATCATTATAATAGCTAGCTCTGAACACGCCACCTACCATCTTGCTTTTATTGTTTTCCTATTCTTCAAAGTCCTATCTTCGTTTTGTATCATACTCCTCCAAGAAAAGTGCAAAATTGTCGTTCTTGATCATTGTCTTAGCTTAAGAAGGATTGTTTGGGATGAACATATTCGGTTGTCTAGCCTTGCTAACTGGGATTCCATATTCAGTCCGAAGCAATAGCTTTTTCTTTATTTAGTCATTGAAAGTGGGCTTAGCTATTTAGGATTAATCAATCTAGTTGTTGTTTGCTTTCCTGTGAGACCTGAAACCGCTTCCTAGATAAGAGTTCTCATTTTTATCGCTCCCATCTTAAAACTTAGAAACCTTTGCTCTTTCATACTCCCTCAGCATAGGAAATCTTCTTTAAGCAACATTTTATCTAAATTAGCATTAACTATCAGAATAATTAATTACTCTACTCTATAGTTATTTTAACTGAAATCTTAGCACTCAGTGTATGGTTACACCATAGGCTCGTAGAGTTTTTTATTAAGGGGACTTTCTTCATTTCTTAAATGATTTTTATCTCTTTAGATCTTCACAAATGTCTCACTCTCTAACCAATAAAAACATGTAAGTATATTCTTCAGATTATATACTTCCAAATTTACAAGATAACTTCTCAAATCTACTTACCTCTGTAATACCTAGAGTTCAAATTCTAAGTATCCTCAAACATACGCTTCTCAGGCACAAATTCAGATGTAGTTTTCATTTTAATTTATTTTCTAAATTATTTTTAAAAATCAGTATTACTAAATAAAGAGAACATTTTAATTCATAAACTTAAGCGAATTAAATTGTTGAAAATTATTGCAGACTAATTTATTCACCAGAGTTTAGTGGCTGTTTTATGCTAGTCTCTGATAATGAAAAAATAGCATTGATTTTGCAAAATTCTTATCAAATACAGTTTGCTTCTCAGCCTGTAGCTGATGCATAGGCTTAGCTCTTATTTACTTTTAAAAGGCTGGCAGTTTAACTTTTATTCTGCAGCAATTTTAAGAAATTAAGCAACTATATTAACAATCAGCAAAGATGAAGGCTTTCATTCTGTGTAAATTTAACTCTGAAGAAATTCTCAGTAGAAGCATAATTCCATTCTGATATTCTGATGTAGTAAAATTTACACAGAATGAAAGCCTTCAGCTTTGCTGATTGTTAATATAGTTACCTTATTTTTTAAAATTACTAAAAAAATACAGTTCAAACTGTCAGCCTTTTAAATGAGTTAGATTAAGAGACTAGGCCTCGTATCAGCAACAGACTGAGTAGCAAACTGTATTAGATAAGAATTTTGCGAAATCAATGCCATTTATTCAATATTATTAGGCTTAGAAGCTTTAGCCCTCCTATCCACTTGTTCTTTTTATGAATTTTGCTTAACTGGGGCGTTAGATTCCTTTTCTCTCTCAACAATTTTGTTAATGTATACTTGAGGATCTGCTTCTGTAATCTTAGTAGGTTATTTCAACTTCGACTATTTAGTCTTTTCCAGTAGATAAGACTTTTTATGATTAATAGGAGAGATTTCACCATCTCCCATATCCTTCAAATTAAATTGACTTTCATATAGATTCCTCTTGCTCTGCTTGTTTTGATTAGCGTTTGATGTAGTTGGCATAGATCCAATTTGCCCATTCCTACTTTGCAATTAAAAATCTATAGATATGATTTGCACAGGGATCTTATTGAGGTTAGCAGTGGATTTACCGTTATTAATATTTCTAAGTCTACTATTCTTTGTGCTATCATCTATAAAACTGCTTGAGATTGAGTCTGAGGGAGATTTAAGCAGACGGGCGAATGATTTCATTGAAGAAGACTCGCCTTCTTAATTAGAAGTTTCGTCGTCATCCAATATCACCTTCACTATCTTTTTCTCTTTATTCTGAATTATTGGCTTTTTAGGCTAAATTTACAATAATATGCTAATCATTCTTGATGTCAGTTTCATTGATGCTAGAAGCAATATTATCAGCTTGAGGCGGCGAGTCATTTAGTTTTAGATGATTGGTGAAGAAAGTTGTCTGTCATCATCAACTAACTCATTAACTTAAACTGAGCAGTGGGACTTAGTGGCTCAACTACTGGTTCTTCAATTACTTCTTAGAAAGGCTTTGTGGTTGGTTCAAGTTTTTGCTGTTTACTCTTGTTTGGTAGTCTTTAGGATTTAGTTTAGTCAGTCTAGAGCATAGATCTCTTATTAGCAGGAAGAGCTAATTTATTTTTAGAGTAGTCAACCTAGCTGAGTTGATGGGTCATTGCTTGCTGCTAAACTTCTTGACGCTTCACTTAAACCAACCCAATTTTAACATTGTCTTATACTTTTTGTCTTTATCTTAATAATAAAACATAATCTGACAAGAGAGTTGTCATCGTCTTCATCATCTAACACTACTTTAGTAGTATATTCTCTAGGCTTTCTCACTGGTGATCTTGACTTCTTCTAGGTATATTAATTTGTACACTAAATAATAATTAAGAGTAGTTCCTCCAATTCCAACAGCTTAGCTATGAGAATTCTCAAAATTATTGATGAGTCGTTTTTTGTCGTTCTTAGGAGTTTGCTTTCCACTCTTTGAAGTTGCAAATTGATTTTTGCTAGATTTTCTTATTTTATCTGCCTTAACAATTCCTATTTACACATCATCATTGCCATAGTCGTTATAATTCCCTCTGTAAGGCTCCTTAGAAATAGTGAACTGATTATCATACAAATTTAATGCTTAATTTAATCCAAGTAAGTACTCAATTATTTGGAAAAAATATTATGGACAATTTAACCACAGTAGCAATCGTGTTTATATCATAGAATAAAAGATTAAGTGTATGATACTCCTCTCACTTCAAAATTATTGAAGAGTGCACACTTTATTAGCAATATAATTTTTAAAACTAAAATAAATTGATGTTTGTGAATAATGGGCTGATATCTACTCGATTGCTGCTGAAGATTACCATGGTTAAAGTTTACACTCTCAGTGTCGATTAACATTAACATAGATGATCCTGTTTTGTTTATGTCTCTACTCTGATTGAATTGGTCCATCATTCTTCTTTAATTTGGAGAAGATTTTAAGCTAATCGTTCCACTCTCAAGACTTCGATTGAACTAAGATTAGTTAGGACAAAACTAACTTGGAGAAAAATTTTCAGGACTATGATCTGTAGCAAAGTTTCCTCCTCCTTGATAATTTGTTCCTGGTTTTAAAGGAGATTCTTAGAACATTTTATACTATAGTTTACAATTTAATTAAAATTCAATGGTTTTATTTACTAAATAAGTAAAGAGCCAATAAAATTCAAACATAATAAGAATTATCTTTAAGCATCTTCTAGAGTAATTCTAAAACTATAAACGAGGACAATTTTTTATTTTAAAGAATTAATAAGAACACACAAAACATATGTTTCACTTCAAGATGATAACTCACAAAATAAGTTAATTCTTAAATTTGATGCTCTATCGAATAGTATAAAGATAAGATAATTATTATTCTTTAAATGATACTCATTTAAAATTAATTTTTAAGATAAGATATAAGATAATTTGATTATACAATAAATTCTCAAAATAATGAGGGCCTGTTTTAGGTGAATTTGTTGCATGATCTTTAAAAGTAGTAATTTCTCTCATAATAAATCGGTTGCTTTAATCATCCTAATCCCCATTCCGATGCATAATCTTAGAGTCAATGATTTAAGAGTTAGACTGACTAAACTTATTAAAAGAAGGTGTCCCTGAAGGAGAGAGCTACCCGTCATGATAATTTCTTGTCATGGGATGTATATTTAAAACTTCAGAATAAATATATTCACTGCTATACTTATTAAAATAACTAAGCTTAAAGTTTATTTGTTCAAGTGTTCTCGGCCCATATGCTTGAGAGGAGAAGTTTCTAAATTCTTTTTAAGAGGATCTCTAAAAAAGGAGTCTTCGAGAATATCCTATATTCCTTTCTCATCATTGAATAAAGATTTTCTAGAAGCATCATTTCCAAAAGTTTATCTCTTATCAGGGTCTGTCTTCAGCCCATAGGGACCTTAAATCTAGGAAATATGATCAAGAGTTATATCGCTCTATGACTTATCTATTTTAGAGGACTTATCTAAGTTGTTAGAATTGTTAGATTCGTCATTAGACTCTTCAAACTATAATTTAGCAATAATATATATTATATCTTATAATTTTTATATACTGTATTGGATTTAATTAGCTAATTTGTAAATGTATTTTATTTTCTAATTAGCTTTTATTGGTCTCTAGAAAGCTTCTCCTCTTCGTAATTAGTTGCTGAATGAACATTCTTATTGATTCCTAGCATTTCCAAGAGTTCCTCTTTCTCTTAGATAATCTTTTAGTTCTCTCTTTCTATATCTTATTATTCTAGTAGCTCGATTCTTCTCTTTTCCTCTTAAAATTCTCTCTCCTATTTCAAGATCTCTTCCATTTCTCTTCGTTTTTTCTCTGCTTGCTCTTTCTATAGTCTCTCAATTTCTTCCCTCTCTAATCTTTCTAACTCTTCTATTTCTTTGGCAAGTCTTTCTTCCTCTTCTTATCTCAGCCTTTCCTGCTCTTTCTCCTCTTGTTCTCTTTTAAATATAGCCTCTTGCTCTCTCCTTATTTTTTCCTCTTACTCTCTCCTTATCTTTTCCTCTTGCTCTCTCCTTATCTTTTCCTCTTACTCTCTTCTCTTTTTATCTTCTAAATCTTTGTTAATCTTTTCTTATCTCTAACGTTCTTCCTCTTCCCTTTTGAGCTCATCCTGCTTGTCCTTAAGTTCTTGCTTTATTTGAATTTCTCTTTATTTCTGTTCTTCCAATTTCTATAATTTGTCTTACTCCTCTCTTCTTTTTGCTTCTGCTTCTTCTCTCTATCTTATAGTGTCAGCTTCTTTTTACAGTCTCAGAGATTCTTACTCCCTCTCTTTTAAGTTGAATTCAACCTAGTTTATTACTCTCAGAAATTACCACATATCGAAAAACTTATTTTATATTTTTTAAATTAGTTATTATTTTTTAAGTAAATTATATCTATATATAACCTTATTTTTGTTGTTGAAAGCTTATTAAAGATTTTTTATGCTGAAAATATTTTACTTGATTTTAATCAAATTGGCATTTCTATATTTTGCGCTGCAGTAATACAATTAATTTCATAATTTTGCAGTCATAAATTCTTAGGAAATAGACAAACTAAAGAATTAAGATATATTTAAATGATCACTTTGCTAATTTGGCTACCTAATTTATCAATTTCAATTTTCCATTTAAACAAAACTGATAATTCTACTGATTAAAATCCTTCTTTATCAGCTGAAGGTGCTTTTAATTCTTATTATAATACTGATTCAATAGGCTTCTGCTATATTTTAGATTTTTGAATATCTTCCTCGATTTCTCTCATTATATCCATCACGTCATCATTAGCTATTTTTTCTTTCTGTTATTTAATTGGAGATTCAGGTTTATGCTGAGCTTAAACGCTTTTATACATCTTTTGAAGCTCTCTCTCAGGAGTTGTCTTATCTAGTTCCACAAAAGAGTCAGGCTTTGTCCCAAACGATACAGTGTTATAGTTGTTTGCTTAAAATGATGATATCTCCTCAGTAGTTACCACCACGTTCATTTCATCTAGAGGAGCAGCAATAAATAATTAAGCATTGTTTTCACTTTAATTAGTACTCTACTAGTTAGGTCTCTTAATCGTCAACTTTTTATTTACATTTACTTTTACTCGTCTACTTTTTCTCCTCTCTCCTATTTCAACTGATGCTTTGCTTTCACTAGACTTATTAGTGCTTGTTCTTAATAGTGTCCCTATAGGCTCACTTTATTGGCCGCTAGCTATCTCTGTCAGGGTCATCAAACTCAAGATCAAATTCACTAGTGTTTTATTTTTTATTATTAGATGAAGCATTTGAGCTCCCATCTTAGCTGTTTAGATTCATACCTCTCACTTGTCGAGCAGGTGTTGATCTTTAATTCAATAAATGTGGATCTAGTTATCTCTCTTGAATAGAGTAGTCCTCTTAAGAAGTGGATTTGTATTCGGCAAGTGGGGGTTTTCCAGTTCTTGATTTATAATTTTGAGCGGCTTTACTTACAGACTCATCATCTGGCCTTTTTCTGATTGTGATTTTTCTCTATTTAGGATCTACTTAATTGCTTGGATTATTATCGCTTTTTTAAGATGGAGTACCAAATGAGCCTTCTGAACTATTGAATGATGACATATTTGGAATTACTCCACTATTTGTGGTGTATTTGTCACGTTTATATTCACAAAATTTTATAGTATAATTCCATTCATTATATACGAATTAATATATAATATTTACATATTATCTTAAAAAATCAGTATATGCAGATATTTGTATTCTATATGACTCTTTCAAGAGTTTTTTTTATTTTTTAAGGATAAAAGAATACTCTCACAACAAAAAAATTTAACCTTTACTTTTGTAAAGTCAAAAATAATAAAATAAAATTTGATAAGAAAAGTTAAGCATTCCATCATTTTGTAGTTTAACATTGCTATTTTAAAAAAGAAATCTTCTATTACTGTTAAATTTTAAGGTTATTATTGACAATGATAATTTATTTGTCGTTGCTGATCAAGCTGCTAGTCTTTCTATGCTGATTTATATTATTGTGCAATGGGCTTGAATACTAAGCTTAGCTTTTTAAATGGTCGAAATTAGGTGTTGAGAATTAAGATTGTTATGATGAGAAATGGTCCTCCTCAAATCCCTCTTTTCCCTCTTCCTATATGCTTTCAAGTCCTTCATTTTCATGATCTAATTACCCAATATTTATTGCTTAATGGACAAGTTACTCATCTCTCAAAAATTAGTCTACAGAATCATCATCTAATATAGAGCAGTTCTTTGATTTTTATTTAACTCTTGCTCTTACTCTTTTTTTCTTAGCTCCTTATGAAATGTCTGGAATTTATAAAGATGCAGCTCCACTCGGAGAAAGCAAGCTTATACCACCCTCGCCTATTCCAATCTTTGATACTCTCTAAGCCCACATTGTTTTCTTCTTCTTATCCAATTGCACAAGTGTCTTAGCCTTTCCCTTTGAAAGATTTGAACTTGTATCATCAATATCATCTTTAGACTCGTCCCCTCCATGATCTATGCTTGCAATTGTGGGTCTTCTATAGGATTGCTCATCACCCTCTAGTTCTGTCTATATCAAAATAAACAACTCAGTCAACAGCCAAATAACAGTCATCAAAATTCAAACAACCATTCATTTTTTTCTTACAACTATTTAAGGTACAGTCTTTGAATTAGAGGCAATTTACTAGTTTCTACTTGTTGCATAAGAACTATTTTCCATATCCTGCAATTAATCCTGCCTTTTATTAACTGTTTTGGTGTCGGTTTAAGCAGTATTTTGATATTTTTGCATTTTGAAAGAGCTCTATCTTAATTATTGTTTATATTTTGTAATTTATAAGCTTTCAAAAATTTATAGATAAGGAGGATATTTCTTCATCAAAATAGTATATTATTAAATTCCGATATGAAAAGTTTCCACTTGCTTGCCATAGTTGCTCTTGCTATTGTTTCATCAGTCTAGACTAAAAATCAAGATACCATTTCCAGATCTTCCAAACTCATTGAACAGGAAAATAATTTAAGCAGAGAAGATGTAGCACTCTTTGCAGAAGGTTTCTTAGAGGGTGTTTTACAGTAGGAATTCGACGAACTAAAGACTTGCTTATAGGATTTTGAAAAAATAGCTCTAATTTTAAAGCAAGCAGTTCAGGATCTAAATGAGGAAACATTCTCCTCAGTCAAAAAAGCACTTTCTGAAATTTCAGAAGCTTCAACTTTGTTCCCCAAGGCTCTGATTGAGTGTAAATAAATCGCAAAGGAAGACTATGACGAGCTTTTGAGGATGGTAGCAATATTTTCTCATCCCTATACTCTCATTTTCCATGCTGCGCATAATCTAATTGTGAACGGAGTAGATATAATGAAGGACGTTAGCATCTCATTAACAGACTACTATCTAGCGGACTATTTTAACTTTGGAAAATACATGGGAGTTTCTGTGAATGAAATATTCATTAAAGACTCAAGAGTCAAAAATTAGAAGGATGAGAGAGCATATGAGATCACTGCTACACTTCTTTAAAAAGCTGGTATTTTGGATGAATCGAGACAGATGTATGTATACAATCATGTTAATGAACTGGGTCAAGGAATTGTTGATTTACTAGAGCCTATTCAAGGGAATCTCTAGTCTAGTTTATAGTAATTCCAAAGAATCATGAGAGGGTATAGCTATGCAAAAGGATTATTTAATGGTATTTGAATTCAAATCAAGATTATTTTAATTATCAATAGAATTTTAAATAGATGATTAATATTTACTAAGATAATTTTAAAAAAATAACTTTTTTTATTGCTCTAACTTTTAACGGTAATCAATAGTTCTTTTTTAGATATCTCCTTGTCGTGTCTATAAAAAATAGATTAATAGAACATATTTTAATATTAATTAAGAACAATTTTACAAATTATTTTTTACTTAAAGTTATTAATATCATATATTTCTGCTAAAGGTGAAAAGTAATAAATATATACTACTTTCTTTAAACTACTAAATTCTATTGATATTCTAATAATGGCAACCAATTTGTATTGAGAATAAATTTCATTTTATTTTTTTAAGATATAAATTAAAAATGAAGACTTCTAGCGATTTGCAAATCCGTTACCAGCCTTGCCCCAGTCATCCAGAATTCAATCTTTTGTACTTGGATACAACTTATTGGAGCACATTTTGCGACAAATGTGTTTCCTAAAACTAGTAGAATGTTCTTTAGTTCAAAAGCTTAAATGAGCATTGCAAAGAAATGTTTAGCTCATGGCAGCAACTCAGCAACTTTGCTCAATATCTGAGCAGTGAGCATGACCAAAAAGAAAAAGAGTATGGCATTCCTTGGAGAAGCGCATTCAAGATAGAAATCAGGAAATCTCTTCAGGAACTAAAGCTCAAACTCTTCGGAATTCAACAGATTGACGAAGGAGAGGAAGTCTTCTCCTCAATCAACATGATAGTGTCTAACTCTAAATAAGATCATATCAATTCTCATTTAAAAGATGCAGAGTCTTTTTACCAGAATACACAGTTAAACATGCTGCAGACAATCTAAGAAAGTTACAACTTAATGAATAAGCACATCACTTATCTCAAGAAACTCTTAAGAGAACTGACCTTAATAAATTTGAACATGCAAGGAAAGAAATATTTGAATGATTTTAATATAATTTTCTTATGGATATGTATACTTATTAGTCCTATATTTAGAATTTTTATCTTAATTTAATAGTGAATAAATGAAAAAAGAGACCCAAAAAGCAGAATCACAGAAATCTTTGAGATCAGAATTAAATGATCCATTGAAAAAGCAATCCTCTCTTTCTGTCTTAAGCTTATTCCCTCCACCTGAAATTAAAAGTCCGACCTTTGATTCTAGAAAGATGATAGATTGGGTAAAAAAGCGATACAATTCTAAAGCTAGCTCCAAATATACTGTCACCAATAATGAGATCAGACAACAGGAGGGCCTATAAAAGTTATTTAAGATGTTTGCTGATCCACACACCAATTAAATAAAAGTTGAAAGACTATACCAACTTTTCATAGATAATAGAATCACTATAAGCTTTGAGAAATTCAATCATATCATAGGAAGTTGTAACTAAAATGATTAGTTACAACTCTCATTCCAAGAATTATAGGACATTTCATACAATGAGAAAGTCAACCAGGGTAAGCTTACAATTTAGTCACCATTTTCAGATTTTAGGAATTTTATGAGAAAGCTAAGGGTTTAGAAGCAAAGAGAAGGAGATATTCAATTTTGTATTTATATTAAACTCTTAATTTTTGGCATTGCCAACTGACTTCTGTTCACTGTTATTTACGATCAGCTAGATTTTGCAGAGAGATCAAATCGTTTCAAATTTGTCTGATACAGTAAGATAAATGCTTAAATAAATGATTCTGGTGGTAAACATAACTATAGTAAAAACTGGACGTAGAAAGCGTTGGGAGACACACTGAAAGCTTTCTGAACTTATTTAACTAGCAATCCTAGTATCTTCAAAAGAATGACAATGATAAGGTTGAATCATTTATCTAGAACGCTGTTGAAATAAGAGAGAAGACAAATTAAATCGAGAATAGTTTCCAAGTTAAAGAGCCCAAAGTCTAATTTCATATTTCAATTATGTCACTGTGAAATAGATTGGTAGAACTTAATTCCACAAGAGTTCTAAACTTGACTAAGTATTTGAAAACATACAACTTGAAACGGAGACTGATGACTTTGAACATGGACGATTCTTCTCAGATAGAAAGAAAAAAGACTTCTCTAAGATGTCAATTCATAGTCACTCTACTAAAAATCTTTCTTCACAACATAAAAAGCTATTTGGAAATGAAAAATTTAACTAAACTTAAACTAACAAGCCTAAAATTCCTAAGCTCTAAACCTTCAAGGAATCCATGCTACCATAAATTGAAAATATAAAAAACTAAAAGAGCCAGTCCTTCTTAAATCCTTTGATCGCCATGAAAGAAAGCAAGCAGTCAACATTCATTTCTACGATTGCAGATAAGAGCCAGACTAATAGACATCTCGCTCCTCCTGTTCTGCCCTCTAAATACCCATATATTACTGCTATACCTCCCAATACTGGCCTTTTCTAAAAAGCCGAGACTAAAATTTCTACTTAAATGCCTAATTTGCCTACTTTCAACTTTTATTTCCAAAAGAAGAACGAGTATGAGGAGCAGCATTTAAGGAGACTTACTCTAGATAATTACATGGTTTAAAAGGAACAAAATCCTGAGATAGTCAAAAGTAACTTCCAAGAGAGGAGACCAGTTATTCAGGATCTAAATGTATTAAAAATGAAGCAACAGCAAATCAAAGATATGGCTGCAAATTTTAAACTCCTCAAATAGAATAAAGGTACTAGAAATCCAATAGGATTTGCAAATTCCGCAGCTGATCCAGTTGCTACTAATAATCTTAAATTGCTTCTTGAAAGTTAAGAAAGATTAAAGAGAGAAAACTTTATTGGCAATGCTATTGATGAATCTTAGTTAGGAAGCCAAAGCATTCTCAAAAGGACAGAGGATATGAGAGAAGGAGCGGAGACTATACTTGCAATGAGCAAGAGTGATTCTAATTTTAGTCCCAGTGAAGATATGAATATAAGAAACGCTCTTTACTTATGAAGATCTATTTATATTTACAATTTTATTAAATTTATTTTTTTAATTTAATTATTCCTCTAATAAAATAATTTATAATTTGAATATGCTTTATTATTTTTTACAAATATTTGTTTGTATTAATTGGATAGGCAAGAGCCTGAGAATAAGGGTGAAATTGAATGGTGTATGTATGAACAATCAACACTGTTTCAAGAATGGGAGGATGGTTTAAGCATTGCTTTCTACTTGGGATATATTGAGACTAGGCATTTGGCAATTAAGAGCAATCTAAGCATCTCAGACCAACCAAGGATAAGCAACGACTACGTAAAGAAGAAATATGATTGATTACAATTATAACTATCACCAAAACTTTGAGAGCTAGAATCTCAGAACTCACATGAGAACTAATTAATTCCTCTTTTATTCATTGGTATTGCAAGTGGAGTTATGAGGTACGAAAATGATCCTCTCCTTCCAATTTTACAAAACTTATCAAACTTAACTATGCTACCTTCACAACACCGCTGGTCCAATATTCAATATAAATAACAATTAATTGCTATTTTTATAAAGAAGAACACGAACAGCAGACCTTTTATAACAGGTGTTTCAAAATAATATTTTGATTATTTCTTGGCTTGTTGAGTTGCATTTTCTTGCTTTTTATAATTATCTTAAAAACATAGATTTTATAATCATGGTATGTAAAATTAAAGGATATTGTAACATTTAGTTTAAATAAATTCAAGACTAAGCACCTCACTTTCCCTTTATTGATGAAGTGGAGGGGAATCTCGCTCATTTCTTGAGACCTGGGATGTTTGGACCATCATCTCATTTTGAAGGTAGTCCTCAAATTATTTTTATTAGAAACAAAATTATCTTACTTTCTATAATTAATTTAATTAATTTATCCTTATATTCTTATTTTTATATAATTAAAATTTGTTTATAAAATAATAAATATTCTTAATCATTTATAAATGAATTTATAATTGTCTTTATATTATAAAATAACTCAATCGATGGTACTTTTTTTAAAAAATAACTCAAGATTAAATCATTCTTTTGTTAATAAATAATATTTATAATATAAAAAAAATTATAATTAAATGTATAATTATGAAATTAGGATGAAATTAATTATTTAGTTTCTATCCTGATCAGCAACTTGTCTTCTCTGAATTAAATACAAAGTGAGGCTAAGGAGTTTGGTTAAATGAGCGATTCTGGTTTGATAAGTTTATAATGTGAATAAAAGAGATCCAGTTACGATGTCTCTCATAATATTTATAAGTTTTGGATAGTCTTAAGCATATTAAGGGCTCTAAACTATAGTTAATCAATTATAAAATTCAAGACTGATTGCTCTTTAGAGAGTTGTTGGATTTCGTATCTAGCGTTATAATTAAATGTGAACTTGGGTCCAGTGAAGTAAGTGAAATGCCTAATTATTTTATTATATTATTTTTGATTGTTCCAACATAGAAGAACACTATATTACCAAATTATTATCAATCTTCATAATCTCAAGAAAGATATTATTTTTATATTCATTCTTATTAGTTTATAAGTATAATTTATTTTCCTATTTTTCAGTCTTTGCTTTAATTTTATCAAAATTCATTTAACAATTTCTACAAAAAAATAGTATAAGTTAATTTAACAAAAGTTATATAATCATCGTTTTTAAACATAAGAATTTCATAAAAGAAATTCATCACCAAAGCTTTTAAAGAATAATCTAAAAAATTATTAAATGAGAATAAAATTAAGACAAAATTTGAGTTCTTTGAAAGGATTGGAATTATTTCTTATTTAATTTTCAGATTAGCTATTTATTGTGGTATATTACTGATGACCTTTTCTGCTTCTTGAAAGAGCCTCGTAGTGAGGAGATATAAACAACAGCCTCAAAGAGAGTCTTGAGATATCCGTAGTAGGAGAAAACAAGAGGGTACTTTTCGCTGTGATAAGGGTGAACGTATCCCTATCTCATGTTTCTCAAGTTCTGCTGATAGTATCCCTGTCCATACTCAGCCTTATTATTTCTCTTGCCTATCATTATCATTAATTAATATTCTCTTATTCTTCAATTCTAAATTAAAATTAAAATAAGTATAATCATTCATCCATACTCTTAACTACTTCTAGATTATTATAAAACTAGTTCGTTTTTATAGTTCTGTAAAATTTCTTAAGTAAAACTTTTAAATCAAGAGATTTTTCCTTTCTATTCATTGCTTAAATGATATAATTTTTCATCTTTATTAAACTAAAAAAAAAATTCAATATTTGCAAAGCAAGGAATACTTAGTCCTAAATAAATATAGAAACGAAATTACATTAAGTAATTCAGATATTCAATAAATTATTAAATATAAAAGAGCAATTATTTCTTTAACAATTTATGAGTATTACTTAATAATGAAGCCCTAATAATTATTTTTGTAGACCCTTCTGCTATTTTAAATAGAAAGAGACAAATCATTAAATTTTTTTTTCCAATCAAAAAAAAACAATTTATTTTAGAATAAATTCTACAATCTTTCCTGAAAATTTATAATTGCATCTTTGTTTAAATACTCAAAGCTTTCTTTTTAATACTTAATAAAGCAAGTTTTCAACATTTGAAATAAAATTTATAGGTTTAGATGAATTGATTGCAATAATTATTGTAATTGACCTACGATTTCTTGGATAAATTTAAGCTATTTATTGCTTTTTCTGGAAAGCTGCTTCGAACTTGGATCTTACGTTGAAGGCAACTGAGAACTCTCTGAGCTAGGTAGCGGAAGCAACCATCTTGTTAAGGTAGGAGCCACTCAAAGCATATGACTTCACTAGTAGATTCTTGCTCAACATATTTAAAGTTATTATATTTATTATTAACTTATAACAAATTTATAAAAGCATACACTCCATCATTAAATATATTAATGCTGTCCTCCTTTACCCTATTACTCATTATTAGAACTAATATATATTAAAGGAGTTTGCCTTCTTCCTCTGCGGAGAGACCCTTGAAGTGAGCGATTCAATTAAAGTTAATCAAAGCTCTCTTCTTTACTATTTAATTAACCTTATTTTTCCAAATTAAAATATTAAAATTTAAATGAGGCTGTTGGCCCAGAGCAAGTATCTCCTAATTAGATTTATATGATGAGGATGGTCTCACAATGAGTGGATTAGAGCTATGATATGGCATCACGAATATCTCATTGCTTAAATATCTCTTATAAAGTTCACAACTTTCTATAATGTGTACGCTATTTAATAACAACTCGCTACCCAATGGGCTGATGTCTGCGAAGAAGAGCAATCCTAACTTAACAAGGAGCAGCTTGAGTATGTTAGAATTCACAAAGAATACGACTACTTAAACTATTCATTATGTCTAAGAATTCATCGGATGCTCAAAATAAGTTTCAATTTAAACTCAAATTTCATCGATCAAGGGTAATCACATAACCCTAAGTTAAATAAACTTAAAATTATTCAATAAAAGAATCGCTAAAATTGTAAACAATACTATTCTAAGGTGAATGTGTAGAGCTTGGCAAAAATTATTAGGAGAAGGATTATTATATTTAAAAAAATAAGAAACCACATAATAAATTAATTAAGAATTTAATAAGATCAGGAAAGGTTGAAGTCATTATTTTAATTGGTTCTTTATAGCATTTACTCTTAATCTCATCTTGAATTATAAGTAAGTATAAGCTATATTAACTATCTCACCAATGAGAAACTTAACTTGGAAAATCATTTCCACAACAGAGCCCTTAAATTATCCCAAATTGTTTGGATCTCTCTAAAAGGTTCAAACTGCAGTTGCAGACCCAGCTCAAAAGGGCACCATTCAAAAGGCTGCTTTCTAATCAGCCCTTGCTGGTATTGCATTCCTTCATTTATTTCAAAACGAAATGGCAACCAGAATCGAAAATTAAATTTATCCTCACTGCTGAGCAGAGAAAACAAATGCGTATAGATTTACAAAAAGTACAGGAAAATAGAATATAATCGTATTCAATTCTTTTTTACTATGGTTCTCATGTAAATGCACAGCCTACTAAGGCAAGTTAGAGTATTTTTCCTCTTTCTTTGATTTTCATCCTAGTCACTCGAACTAGTTTGGGCCTC
Organism: Tetmemena sp. SeJ-2015; assembly: GCA_027382625.1. Classification (NCBI taxonomy): domain Eukaryota; phylum Ciliophora; class Spirotrichea; order Sporadotrichida; family Oxytrichidae; genus Tetmemena; species Tetmemena sp. SeJ-2015. The sequence goes on from JAJKFJ010022423.1 coordinate 44,776, forward strand.
AGGATCGTTTTAAGAGAGTTAAAGAGTTCTTTGAGGAGTGCCCCTATCACTCTAGTTTCCATCTGTCTTGTCATTGTCTTCAGTGTTGATTGTCCTATTTGTGTACTCTCCAGCTTCAAAAGAAGTGCGATCGTTATCATTGGTGTAACTTTAGTGATCAGCTGGACTAACAAACTGCAAACTGGTGTTATATCTGTCGTCAGCATCAAAGTTCTTCATGTCAGAAATCATTGTAGAATAACTCTCCATTTCGTTCTCTAAAATATCTGACAGCTTAGATTCCAAAAAGTTAAGAATCTCTTCGTAGTGCTAGATGATCATTAAATAAAATTATGATGTTGTCTTCAATTCTTAAGTAGGTTCTTTGCTTTCGAGTGCATATTGAGCAAAGTAAGAATGGTTTCCGATCTGCTTCCTCAATTTTATTTGATCCATTCATTAGGCACTCATAATACTTTATAATTTAATTTACTTGCAATGATGAATTCCTAAAATATGGCAAAACTCATGAGTTGTTGTCTAAATAACAATTAAAGCTGTTTATTAGTTTACCTTAATTGCTCTGTACATTATAGTAGATTGATTTGCAACTCTCTATCTTATCTTTGGAAAGTCAGGATCGTGTCTCGCAATACTTATTAAGCATATTCTAGACTTAACCTTAGTAGAGCCAAACACTACAACAGGATAAATTTAGAGTATTGGGTTACCATAATTCCATCCGACTCTGGGGTATAGATCTACATCTGTAAGGATGATAGCACTTTGATTCATTTTGAGTTTATGGATGGCCTCAATATACTCAAATATCTAAGTTGCATTATATAGTAGAGAATTAAATTAAAATTGGTGATTCATTAAAATAATAATAGTTGCAACTTCTTATTCGTTTAAATCGTTTAAACATCCCTCGATCTGTCGCTTGATTGGAAGCCAATCAAAAATTAATATTAGCTTCTTCTTTAAGTAATTAAACAGAACTTCTCAGTAGCGAGATAATATTTATAGCAAATTACAAGAGACCAAATATCTGACTTGAATAAACTTGTGTCACTTATAACTCTGAGCTGAGTTCTCCCACATAAAATTATAAGGATAAAATGTTCTTAGAATTCTTCGCTAAATCGAATGGTCTAATAATTGAGCACACTTCAACTGGCACTGATTTATTCCATTCTAATTTAAAAATTAATTTAATAATCTTTTTGTTAAATTCTAAGCTATATTGGATGGCTCCTGTGTCTTCTCTGACTCTGGTTGTTACAATTTTAGCTTCACTAAGTTGCTCTATGTTCTGAATCTTAGATTTTATGTCGAACTTCTTTATTGAAATCCCCTTAAAGAATTTCATCACTTTATATTTAAAATTATCTTGGAATTGAATCTGCTTATTTTTTGTTGTTGCCATAATTAAATTTATAAACTACACTATGACTATTTACTCTAGTATTTATAAAGGTTAAAAATTATTTGTTAATAAAAAAATTATAATCTTATATAAAAAAATAGAAACTAAATTATTTTAATAATAAAAAAGAAGTCCAATAATTAAATTGATATAAATATAACTAAAAAGAATATCTTGATCCACTACTTAAGTCTCTTGGTTAGATTATCTCTCATCTCTTTGCGACCCTCTTGATTCTCTAAATCCTTGCTCCATATGGTAGAAATGAAGACTTAGTTAATTTTCCAGTTTTCAACATCCACAAGGAAATCCTTTAACGAATAAGCTAATTATCATTTACATCGAACGATTAAGGCTTCTCATCTTGATAAATAAAATAATTGATTCTTCACCATCCAGTCGCTAGCATCTTATTTCAATAGTAAAACATTCTCTAATATCTTACTCATAATTTATTTGGGCTTGAAACTCTTAGCAATCATGTCGTAGTAGTTTTTTTAGAATATTTGGCTTTCATCAAACTAGCCTATTGCATGCTTTTGTTCCATTTAAATTAATCAACTTATCAAATATTTCGAAATTTTATTATCTTCTCCAAAAATATTTAATGTTTGATTTTAATGCTTATTCAAAAGATAGAATAGCTTGAATTGTAACATTTATATAAAATGAGAGCGATAAATTTAACATTTATAGTTTCGTGTGGACTTTTGATAAGTTCTTTTTCTTGCCACACGGATGAGGATCTTGGAGAGCATGTATAAAAGGCAGGACATGAGCTGCTGGACTTTAACGATGAGAACTTCTTATAAATGCTTCAAGATGAGATAAACACTCCAGATTCTAATTTATTTAATTATAAGACTCAAAGAAAAAGAAGAACCTATTTGTTTTCTTCACTGTCAGAGATTGCAGTGACTGCCTTGAATATCTTAAGAATTGGACTCATCTAGCTAAACTTGCTCACAAACAATTCAAAATCGCCAAGACTGATTGGTAACCTTATAAACTTGCTTAATTGATGTAGTTAATTTGACAGAGATGTGTGTCCAGTATTTCCAATAGACTCCTTCCCTCTGACTATCTACTTCAAGAATAACAAGATCTACAAATACAAAGGAGGATACGATATAAATGAACTACTTGAATTTTTAAGCGCAGATAACTATCTTTAAGCAGAGATTTACATTGAAGATTCTCAAACTTTTCTCAATCTTATTTTATATCGAATAACTGGAAAAGACTCACTATATAATATGATAATGACACTTGGCAATAGATTCATGATGTGGAGTGAGACTACCGCAAAATCTATTTTTAAAAAGATAGGATTATACTACTGGTCTGACAACGCCAAACTCTTATGCTTCTCTATAATTGTGATATTTAGATTGCTAAAATTATAAGTAATTTTAATCAAGTTTTTCAAATTATCAAAGTGATCCTAAACTAAGCTATAGAATAAATACATCTGTAATGCTATTTTATTTTATAAGAATAATTTATATTTAGGTTTTGAAATAAACGCAGATTGAAATTTGTTAAAATTATAAAATCAAAATTCTTTACGACTTTCATTTTGTTATCGAACTAAATCAATAATTTTGCAATAAATTTTAAGTTAATAAAATTGGAAAATTAAAAAAGGGAAACTAAAAACAAAACTTTCAAATAAGAAAATCTATGTTTGTTTTTAAAACTAATTATTTCTTAAATATTTATGATTAATTGTGGTAGGACTTCCTACTGTTGTGTTTACATTCTACTTTATGATCTTAATGAGGTGGATCTATATCAAAATTACAGGTAAAGAAAGCAGTCATATCTACCATTAACAATTCCAGACTCATGCCTTACATCCTTAATTATTTATTAACTAGGAGTGAATCTCCAATAACCTTAAATCAGACCCTCGCACTTTAAATAAGATTGATAAATATTAAGTTAAAAATTAATTCAAAAACTAATAATCTCATTAATATTTGAAGTCCAACTTCTTTACTGGTAGTTTAAGCCTCTTTTCATCTTTATTGTTGTTTTTGGCTCTTAAATATAGATCAAGCATAAAGCTTACAGGATTTCTGTTCTTCATCATCAAAGTTAAAATAAGTTACGAAAACTTAGAACAGGATCATTTAGAAAAACAGCACCATATCTTTGTTGGGTCTTGTCATTTCTAGCTTCTACATCACAAATTTGGATGAGTTAGAGAGATTCTACCTATCAACTCTTTTCCGTCTCACTGATTCTTCTACTAGTTTATTATTCTTTATCTTTTTCTCAGTAGTATCAGAAAATATTCCCAAATTAGTTCTTAGATTACAAAGAGATTTTGATCTTTGCTTAAAAATGCTTTCTTTTTATTAATCTAAAATCATTGGATTTTCATGATCGATTTAAAATATAAATTTAAAAATTATTATCAATTATAGCTGAGAATTTAATAAAAAAGAGAATTAAATTAGATATTAAATTAAAATGAAAGAAATCAGTGACAGTTTAAATGTGTCCAATTTAAATAACATTCGATTCAGTATTAAATTCTAAGAGCTTTTTATCCTTGTAACTTTAATGTGGGAGTGCTCAGTAAAGAGTTATAAGCGACACAAGTTTCAATGAAGATGACGAAGAGGATGATGAAGAGTGTAAAATATCTCACTTCTGAGAGGTGCTCTGAAGATGATGAAAGAAGATAAACATATTAATTTTTGATTCTCTACCGAACAAGCTGCAGATCAGGAGGTGAATCTGTGATTTGAACTGTCGCCATTTTCAACTCTCCATTTATTATTTTAACCACCGTTTTTAATTTAAATTACTACTATATTATTGGAAGATCAATTGATTACTTTAAATTTAAATAGCTTTTATTTCATGACTAAAATAAAATTAAGATAAAAATGCTGTTATTTAGATATCAGATATTAAAAAGGAAAGATTTACATTCGAAAGGCCTTGCTAATTATTATATACTTGCTTAATTATCTTAAATTAACAAGTAAAAATTCAAATTGCCACTCATTTAATGAACTAAACTAGGAAAATTGACCTCTCTTTAGCAAAAGACACTAGAATTAATCTAAATTTGTATCAATTTCTTATTTCCAATTCTATTGTTTTAATAATGCTGGGTTTCTTATGCTTTATTTTAGATTTTAAGAACTAACTTAGTTGTTAATAATTACATTACTTAATAAGTTATAGTCATTAATGATGAAATATAACGATTCCTAATAATTTAATTCACAATTAAATTAAATTTTTTTACTAGAAGTTTTTCAAATTTAGGAGGTCTTTGCTTTATATCTCCTCTAGATTAAAAATAAACTCCTGATATATCTAAATAAAGGATTTTAATTAAATAAGTATCCAAAATTTAATATTCCTATATTTTTTGAAATTAAAATTTTTAAAATTTTTAATCTTAAAAAAATATTTTTTAAAATTTGCTTGCTTTAATAAATCAAAATTAAATTAATTATTTAATAAACTTTATGAGACTTCAAAATTAAATATTTGGAATAAAGATAATCGTGATACTTTTTTGAGTCCACAAAGGATGTAAGATTGAAATTTGGCATTTTTTATTAAAAATTTTCTTAATTTTTAAAAAATTTTAATTTATTTAAAATATTTTAAAATTAATTTTAAATAAAGGGGGAAAAAACTAGTTTTTCTTAAAAAAAAGCCACTGTTTTTAATCTTTTTACTTAACTTTAGAAAATAGTTTAAAAACCATCAATTATTGGCGTGTTGTTCAAGAAGTTCCCAGTAATTGTGGGGGTTAATAAATATGTAAAACTACCTTTTTTTTATTTTTCTAGCAATACTCTGCTCACAAGGAGTCCTTTAGAGCCAAGTTTTAATACAAATGACAAGTGCTTCGTCCTTGTTCATATAAACAGAACAGAAGCAAACTGAAAATTTTTTGACAAAATAGTGGCTGAACGTATAATATTAAATACAAATTAAATACATAGATTATGATCCTTTATTAAGAAATAGTAATTTTTACTTTTATTTAAAATAGATTTACAACATTAATATTTAAATAGCATCATCCAAAAATTATTAAAAATGTATTTCTGTACATTAACAAAACTTACTTTTTGTTGATCACGATGTTATTTAATTTTATTTTAACAAATTAAATATAAAGAATCATAGTAGCCTTACTTATTAAAATGAAGTATAGTGTAAAATAAAGGCAGTCAAAAAATTAATATGAGCTAGTAGAGATTATTTTAATAACTCAACCTTTATTAAATGTCACATCTAGATTTAGCATTGATTTCTGTTATTATAAAAAATTGAGACCAATTCATTTATTAATACATATCACCTGACTCCTATATATTTCGAACATAGAATTAGGTTATCTAAATAAGGGGAGTTAATATATAAAGATATTTAAATTAAGAGAGCTGATAATTCATTAAATCATTTATTTATTACTTGATAAAAATGGGTTTTCTATACAAAACTTTAGGAACAGATTTAGCATTTGAAAAAGAAACATTAAGCTCTTCTTACCACTTCAGCTAAGAAATAATAGTTTATGATGGAATATAAAGTAAATCAATATCGATTTCTTAAATTTATATTGAAATTTGAGGAATCTTCTTAAAACAATCAGAAAAACTTGAATAATGAATCTTAGATTAACTTATCGATGCAGTAATCACACTATGCTCATTTTGATATTAAAACATGAGCTAACTCCAAACTAACCTTAATATAAAGCATTGTTTTCAATAACTTGGAGTTAGTGTATTATATTTTTTCTTAAAAATAAGCATTTAGTTATATGTATTTACGATAAACTAATTCTATCTTCTTCATAATTTAGGATATTCAAGCTAAAAAAGATGTTCATTTTCACTTATTCATCACTGGCACTCTCTTGTCATCTTCATACCAATAAATCAATACCAATAGCTAAAGGGAAAGTTAGAACAGAGGTGCAAGCTTCCTCACCTCACAGCAAACGAAAACGCTCCGATCTAGCTTTTGCGAGGACATTTGGCTAGAGCTGTACTTAGCGCAAATGACTTCAGAGGATCTGCTTTATTGAATTTCTTGGTTTGTGAGTATCCTGATAATTAACTCCAATCTTTAATCAATATAAATGCTATGTTTTATTTAATCATGTTTTCATTTTCTTAATTTTATTCCTTTATTTTTTTTTCCATTTTTTTCCAATAATTAAATTTTAAAAAAATTAGCCAAAATTTTTTTCATAAAAAAAAAATAAAAATATATTTAATGTATTGAAAATTTGTAAATTATTAGTAATAATTTATTATTTACTTGAAATTAAGGTCTGTGAAGAGTTTTAGGGTTTCGCTAATAAATTAAACTGTTGCTTTTACTTCTAAAATACTGTTTTTGAATATTTTTCCTCCAACCCAACAATCTTTAAAAATTTCCAATTTCTATTTATCTTTTTATTTTTTGGAAAGATGCTCTTCCATTCTTTTAGATTAATCACACACATTCAGCATGTTGGAGCCATTACATTCATATACTTTATTCTGGCTCTTTTAAACAAATACTAGACAATATATCCAATCATAACAAATATATTAATAGAATAGTTACATCAATTATATAAATTGTTTAAAGTAGAGGATGGTTTGCTAACAGAAATTTTACCCTAATTACAGATCGTTTAATAGAGTATGATTATAAATTGCGTAAATAGAATAAACGAAATTCAAGATGGACTTACCTCAAATATTTTTACTGACTTGTACAACGAGTAGTAGATGTAGTAGTATAGTAAGTTGTAGAGCGAGTCAGTCAAATTTTTTTAATTAAATCCTCAATTGCTTATCAAAAAAAAAATAATAATTCTTAAAATTTAATTTATTACCCAATTAAATGGGCCCCCCCTTAAATTTAATATTGCTAATTTTCAAATTTTAAATAAAAAGCAAACATGGAGTTGACTTCACTTTTTGGACTGCCTGGTCAACAGGAACTTCATTTGAGAGTCATCCATTTTAAGAAATGAAATTTATTAATTAAGAATGATGACTGATAAATGTCGATCTTACTCTATTAGATAAATGTTAAAACTATATAATGTTTCCTATAGAGCTGCTTAATTTGAATATGTAACTGTTCACCCTTAATATTTTGCCTTTGCCACCAACAAATTTTAGATTCAAGCTTACTTTTTAGATATTATTTATTGTTCCACGATGACGCCGGCCTCCCAAATCTATAAATAAAACTCACTTTGCTCTAGCTAGCATTGGAGGTCCACCCAACCGGTTTGCCTACGGTGGCTCCAGCCTACAAAGCGGCACTCTCCCGGCTTCCGCCACCATCCTGCAAATAGTCGCCGGCGACTATTCTCTCTCCCTGACCTTGGGTGAAGTCCCTCGGACTTGCCTAACTGAGAGCTCAAGATGGCCGAGTATCATTGTAGCTGCAGCTCTCTAATAGGCGACCTGGAGGCTAGTTTTGAAGGGCGGATGAGTGCTGCTGCGTTAGCTGGAGTCACAGTGGCAAAACCGGCTTGGTCGAGCTCCCTTTCTAGCTTGAGTATAATTCAATTTTGTTGATGTGGGAGGCCCGAGTATTCATCAGACATTCATTTAAATATCAAAGAAAATAATAAAGTGTAAATTATTTTAATTGAACTCATCGCGAACTAGGAGCAGTTGTATTTAATTTAAGAAAAATTAATTTCTCGCATATAATCAGACCCCGCTTTAATTTTTGAGGGGTTTGTATTTTTAATAATTTGAAATATTCATTGCACACTCTAATTTACCGTTTGCATCTTTCTGATATATGGCTCTTTAAATTTTAAGGAAGTTGTTCTGCTATTATTAAAAATGATAATAAAAATCTTAATCACTATTATATTTTTAATCTTATTAAAATTTAAACTAGCCTCTTTAATTAACAATTATTTCGTTGAATTAAGTATACTTAATTTACAATGCTATAATTGGAATCTATAATTTTCTAATTATTATTTATATTTTTAGATATATATTTTTAGATCAAGCTCAAATTTGATTATATACTAGAATTCTTGATGCTCTGTTTACTTCACTTCATAACTTAAAATTTATTATCTGTTAAACACTATTATGAATCTAAGACATTCTTAGGCATGAGCTTTATCTAGTAGATGCTTAGAATAGAGCCGGCCTTATTTTTCTACAGACAAAACCCTGAAATCACTAATTTTCCTATAAGAAACTTAATTTGATGAGATAATTTATTCTGCTTATTATTCTTGATTTTAAAGCATAGTATTTTATAATTCCATTTATTCTTTTTTATATGAATTTAGTGATAAAATCCCAAGAGAATCAACTATATACTTAAACTAAAGATGATAAGATAAGTGTCTGAGTGCCTTGCAAAGACCTATTATAAAACAAATCTTCATTAAGATAGATTATTAAACTTAATATTTAAATTATAAATCACTATTTTTAAGTCTTTCTTTATCAATATTATTTCTATTAACTTATTACTTATAGTCCGTATTATTAAATTCAATTGAGATAAAGCCATAATCTATCCTTAGATTTAGTGTTAATTTCAAAACATCTTTTAATTTTATTTTTCCCTGGATTTTATACTCACAAGGGACAATTAGCTCGCAACTTTCAAATTAAAACGTGCTAAACTCGAGATGATAACAAATTCTTCATAATTGATTTATTGTTATAATATTAAGAAATATCGAACAAATCTTCTTACTCTATATCAAGATTAGCCTCAGAATTCTCCAAAAAATCTGCTTAAATTAATATATTCAATTAATTTTATTAGGTATCTATGTATAAATTCTTTATTTTATATATTTAAAGTAAATTAGCTTCTTATCGCTACCTGCTAAAAATTAAAGAATATATGAAAATTATATATACATTAATTTCGATCTATAATATGTTTATATTTATTTTAAAAAGTAAATTTTAAATATCTTTTAAGGAATGTTGTGATTATGCTTAGATTCGAGTTATAATTTATTATGAGAAGCTTATGCAAGACTAAATTTCTGATATTTCTAATGGTATTTTTAGACTTAGAAATCAGTTAATTTATCATATTGAGCATGTCTGTTGATTGTGTCACTCT
>JAJKFJ010022428.1:0-53699 GCA_027382625.1 Tetmemena sp. SeJ-2015
ATAAAGAAACTTTAAAGAGGGGCCAGCAAGGGCAAAGAATACCTTAAAAACAAGAAAAAGAGGAAGCAAGAGGGAAAAGAGGAAGATTGAGTTCATGAATCAAAAACCTTAGTGTATGGTGTCAGAAAAAAGTTTCAGCTGCTAAAAGCAAGACTCCATGCTTAGAGTTGTAACTTTGGAGGAGGTGTTAAAATTTCCCTCCCCCTTTGGGTTTTCGAAGCAAAGAGACACCACATACAAAAAGAGTTTCTTACAAGATTTTCCCCCTTACAAAAACCTTTGAAAGAAGGAAAGAAGAGGTTTGAGTTCCCAAAAAAACTGACAGTGTTGAGGAAGCGAGGGACAAAAACTTAAAATTCTTCTTCATCTTGCTGGTGTTCTTATCGATCTTATTACATCCCCATTCGCCTTCCTAAATGGGAATCACACAAGAAATTTCTCAGCACGAGGCGCACAATACTAGCTTACTTTTCTCATGACCTCTTAGAGGAGTGATGGAGTTCATGATTTGGGGATTTCGTGCACAAGATCTCAACCAGAGAACATAGATAAACTTGAACCAGTCAGAGAACTGTAAACTTCAACAGAGTTGTAAGAAGAAAAAACATTGAGGAAGCTCGGTGAAAGGAAACCCAGGCTACCCCCCCTAGGACAGACTTGGCCCCGTTCAGTGAGTGGGACATTTGGTCTATATTGCAATCATATTTTGAATGCATATGAAACCAGAGGAATACTATTATGTGAAAGTGGTGATCAATAAAATTCGCAACAAGACTTTGTAAGAAAAAAGGTACAGAATTTTTGAAAAAGTTAGTAAACAAAGTAATAATCAAGAAAAACCTATGAAACCAAACACTCATTTTATTGAGAAAGAAGCCTTAAAGGTAAAAAATTCAGAGAATTAGACAGAGTAATATTCCTAGAAACTTTAGATTGCCTGTTTAGGTTAAAATTTAGCATATTAATATTAATGAAAAATTATACACAATTATTTCACTTTCTTATCATATTATGGGGTTTTGGGGTTTTGAATGTGAGGGATCCTAAATCGTAATAAGGAGAGCAAGATCTACGCAGATGGCAAAACCTACGATAACAAACTCTATTCAAAATTTAATATTTATAGATGTTTCCATTGTTGATTTTAAAGTACTCTACACATTTAAAGAGTGCGATTACAAGGCAGTGTGGTTTCAGCTAGACATAATGGTAAAGGAATTAGATGAGAAGAATGCTCTGAGGAATCTACCCTCTGCCAGAGAAGATAAAGCTAAGAACAACTAAATGATAGATTAAGCCCTGGCTAGAGAAGGTGTTCCTAATCCCATCCTCAAAAGCAAGAAAGACAAAAAAGAGTTCACAAATATGTGCCAACACATCCTCACACATTTAAGTATACATGAGACTTATGAATGATTAATGAGTTTGATGCCGATTCTGATTCATCAGATTATTCTGCTGATTCGGATGATCAGCAGCATTAACAACAGCTGCCGTTGGAAGATCCCTAGAATAAAAGTTTTCCCAAGCAGATAGACGGAGAAGAGGAGGGTAGTAAAAATTCTAAGTTCAAAATTCAAAATATCCAGTTTATGCCAAGCAATAGAGGACCCAAGGGCATCTTCTGTATAAATGATGGAGGAGTTAATGTTGGCTGCACTGGCAAAGAGCAACCAGTTCACACTTCGGAGAAAGAAGAAATCTAAGAAAGCTAAGGCAAGTGTTTAATCTTTTGAGAGCAGAATTCTAATTATAAAAGTTATATGTATGTGTGCATTTGTATATAAGTAAAGATGGTTAGAGTTATCAAAGTTTTATGAATCTTCGAAATGTCAATTATTTTAGACAAATGAAGCTTGAGAATTCTGATAGAGAGTCTTTCAAATTTAATAGGCTACTTGAAGTATTTAAGTATTTTTGGAGGATTATTATATAATAGTACAAATGGATAGTGACGCGAATCGCTAAGTGCCTAGTGGTGGCGGCCCCTCAGAGGAAGCCCAAAGAAACAGTGGCCCTCAAAGGAAAAACCAAAATCACTAGCGTTCTTCAAAGAACCAAAATCAGCAGCAGCAGAAACCTTAGTATCAAACCAAGTATGTTCCTAAGGGTTCATAGCCAGAACAGGAATCACCCTCTCTTAGAAAAGATGAATAATGATATGATGTTGTTGTATTTTGTGTATTCTCAGCAACCCGATAGAGAGGGAAATGACTCCTAGAGACCATAAACTTTTGAGGGTGTAGAAGGCTCTCAAAGACAAGGTCGAGGAGGTAATTAGGGATAGAGAGGAAGAGGGCAGCGAGGAAGAGGTAGTAGAGGTGGCTATATGATAAGAGAAGGCTACTACAATTACTAGCATGATGACCCAACCTTTCAAAGAGATTGCTTTAGTTTAATCGTCTAAATGTTAAGTATGTAGATGAGCCTCAACAAAGTGAAAGCAGAGCACAAGAGGAAGGATTGAGGGATAATCAAGACTAGCCCTCTTACTCAAGAGGAGGAAGAGGAGGCCAAAGAGGCTCTCGAGGCGGCAGAGGCTAAAGATATGATGAGAGAAGAGACTAAGTGCAGCAAGAGAATTAGGATGATGGACAACAGTAGCATCATTACAATCAGGCTAGAGAAAGCTACTACGAGGAGTAAAACTCGGATGGTTACAGAGGTAGAGGACAAAGAGGAAGTAGAGGAGGTAATAGAGGCACCAGAGGAAATCAGAGAGGTGGCAGAGGAGGCTACTAAGAACCCTACCCAGAGGAAAAGTAGTAGTAGTAAGAAAGAATTGATGAATCTACGTCTCAGTTGAAAAATGAGGACGGATAAGAGGCTACTCAAAACTATCAAAGAGGGAGAGGGCAGAGAGGTGGTCGAGGATAAAGAGGAGGCAGAGGTAGAGGAGAGTAAAGGGATCACTATTACGACAACACCGAATCTTAAAACCAAAGTGAAGATACCTATGGTCAGGAGTCCAGCTATCAGACTTAAAGAGGCCAGAGAGGAAACCAAAGAGGCAGTCGAGGTGGGAGACCAAGACGTGGCCAAGACTCCCACTACTTCGAAGATCGCAAACAGGAGAGACTCTAGTATGAAGGCGGTGCTTTAGGTGGCGCTTCAGCTAACAGCTCTATGCTTTAGAGGTATGGAGGTGGAGAGGAGTAAGAGAGAGTGTGGAGTAAGAAGATGGACAATAACAGTCGTGCCAAGGTTCAAAAGTCTAAGAACCTGGGCTCAGCCTCTCAATACTTATCTGGCGGTGGTGATATTGGCGATGGAAGAAACCACTACCTGCCTGGCAAAGATGACAGACACTACAACAAATTATTTTCCTCTGATAAGTAATCTCTTAGACTGAGATAAGAAAATAGAAGAAATATAAATTTGTAAAACAGTGAGTGATATAATGATTTCAAGATATAAAATTAAACTCTTAAAGCTCTAAAATTCTCCTCGCCTATTATAAATCCAATGGAATATAAATCAGTCTTTATTATAATAAAGCTCATTGCATATTGCAATAAAATCAATATGTAAATAAAAAACTTAACCGTGATCAATTTTTTATTCTTGGATATTATTTAGATGTCATCGTCTCATAAATAGTCCCCAAAAATAAAAATACTATAATTTCCAAGTGCACTCTCCACGGCTAGCAAGACCCCACTCTATCCCAGCCACTCCAGCAACATGTTAAACTCAGCTATCTTCCAAGACTATGGGGGAGCAAATTCGCAAGCACCCAGTCACTCCAACCTCCTCTCCTCCCCATTTTTAAAAGCGCAAAACACCTATGACCATAAAATAACTCCTTAGATTTAAACTTGGTTTTTTCTTATTTAGATGACAGTACCAAATTGAATAGCGATTTAAGCAACATAGGGCTTGAAGAGAGAGAGCTCATTAGGAGAGCACGGTGCTGCCATCAAGAGTGACAGCCATTTCAGAAATAAATTTAGAAGAGATCAGAGAGCAGTAGCACAGACTGATCTCCACACTCTCAAATTAAAACCAACTCTACTTTCTTTCATTCTTCTTATATTTTGCTTGAAATTAGAGAGCAACTCAAAGAAGTCTGATGCCTTACTTCAAAACTAAATACTGTCAGTTGAAAGATTAATTAGCCAGAGAGAACAAAGCGTTGCAACAGGTAGGCACACCACATAGACTAACTAATTACAAATTTCTCAGAGAGCGGAGGGAGGTGAAGCCATTAGGAAAAGTAAGGAAATCATATTTCTCAGGGAGAGTAGATCAAGTTTAAATAGTGCCTTTTCTCGTAACCTTAATTAGAATTCAGTCCTTGAGAATAGAAACGATTTGCTGAACTTCACAATGAACTCACGGAACAATTTCTCCTTCTATCGGGATTCAAGAGGCACTCATCATTTAGACACGCGAACTCTCCTTTCTTTGAGCAACACCCAAAACTATAGCATCAAAGTTAAAGCCTCGAAGTAAGCAGAGATCAAGTTGGAATACCTAGTAGAGACAGTCTTGTGATAGGCGGTGGATCCATCAGCTAGTACGGGGGAAATAATCCTCATAAACTGAAAAGATTTCATCAAGTGTCTAAGTTTTGCAATCTTATTTACTATTAAGAACTTCTAGAAAGATAAGAGCTAAAGTAAATTGGAAGACCTCTCCATCCTAGGAGGAGAGCAAAGAATATTCTACATGCAGAATTCAGAGACGCATCCTCAAAAAGATTTCCAGGCTCTGTAATCGAAGATCAAGCAGAGGCTCTTCAACCCTGATAAAATGCTCAGAAACCATTTATAACCCCCTCTTCCATCTTATTCACAAATTCTGACCCATCAAATTCCACAAGGTCAAGATAAAATAGAGTAAAGTCCTAGGAGGTTTCTGGGCTGTGGGGAAAGCACACCACAAATCAAAATCTCTGAGGCCGTCTATCTTGAGGATGAAGATCCAGAAGTCTGCAGGGAACTCCAAGCAAGATGATAAAAATTAGTCTAAAGTAGGCGGAGGAGGAGGCAAAGTGCAGAAGGAGTGTAAGCAATTATAATATATTCCTGCTAAGGCCTCTCCTAAGTTTTATTTGCAATAAAATGATGTCAAGATGCAGCAATAAATAAAAGTTTCCCATCACTTTAAAGTTTATTTCTTTAGATGCAGAACGAGTAAATTTACAACTACGGGAAGGCTCAAATGCAAAGAGAGTTAGAAAAGTAAAGCAACTAAATGAAACTTCGCTTCCGCTTTTTGCTAAACGGATAAAGAAAAAATGCTGAGGAAACCCCTATCAAATAGACTGGACTTAATCTGAGTTAACCTCAACTGAATCATACCACATGCAATACTCCTTATCCTAAAATTCAATCGAAATATGCTCTTATCAATAACTAGATGGCAACACCTGATGACGCCTCCCAAGCTTATAACGATGAGATTTCTCATTTTTAATTTTCTCTCTATCTATAAACTTTCTAAAGAGAAACTAAGCTTGATGCAGCATAAACAAGCAGCACTACATCAATTCATGAAGGCTAAGAGCTAAACCACGACAATAAGATTTACTTAAAGAGATAGGTGGCTTGAATAAAGGGATCCTCAGAAATTGAAATGGCTACTAACCAATATCAGTAACAAAGAAATCTGAGGCAAGCGAGTTAAGAAAACAGATTAGACACTCTCCCAAGGATCCATGGAGTAGAAAGCAAGACAAGCGCAACTTCACCTGGTTGCACCAGGCCCTCTTGGAATTTCTAACTCCAAGACTTCAAGAGTTACCTTGAATTCACTTCAGTAGGATGAGGGAGAAGCTAAAAATTCCCATTTAGCATCCAGATGGCTTTTGCACGGTATTTAGAAAGATATTTTTGGGGAACAAACCTTTGAGTAAAGCGGAATTATTGATCAGGCCAAGTACATGCAACTAATTAATAATGAGTACGGCCATGTCTCTCTCGAGTCCTCTAAACCTTTTAATTCCTTAGTTTTTTTAATCTCTTGTCATGCTTTTTTACCTAATATGGTTTACAGTTTAAGACAGCCCTAAAGGACCAAACTACAAGCTGTTCAGAGCGTTAGATGAAGTCGATGACAAAGTTTAACCGACTGAAGAATGTGATCGGGACAGATTATATAAAGGAGGTGCACTATGTGAAGCGTAAATTTGATTTCGATCAAATAACCGACAAGGTCAAGACCAAGGCGGAACAGGAAAATACGCTGACGCAAGACAAAGTTAAGAGCATCCTTAAGCAGTGCACTCTCCGCAAAGAAAGTCCTGATAAGTCCATTTAGCCTCTCAAGGCCCATGAACTTATTCTTAATAAAATTACTATAAGTTGAAAAGTTTTGAGGGAATTCATTTTTAGTATTTGTTATTCAACAAGAGCTAGCGAAGTTGAAAATCGAGAGATGCTCTAATAGAACTTAGCAGCCGAGAAATTCTAAGATAAAATACCTAACTCATGAAAAAAGTAGGCTGATGGCGAAGAACGAATATCTGGAGATGGAGGAGGATAAATTCCAAGAACACATCAGGCAAAATCAGCTATACTTTCAAACCAAGACCCAGTAGATTAAATTAGCCGACAAGATTTACTCTCAACTCATGAAGGGAGAGATTTGACGAAGGTCATTCGAGTATGAAATTAACCAAACTTATAAACTGAGAATACTGCGAGTGAATAAATTCGCATATTTGATTAGGCAGATTATATATCAAATCTAAATGAAAGACTGTAAAAGTATGAAAACTTATCTTATTTTCAAAGCAGCCGAATCTTGCTTTATTTATCTTATCAAAGTTCAGAGAGAAAAAAACTCTTAATGGGCATTTTAGACAAAATTATAGGGTAGTTCAATAAAAATATAGTTTCAAAGCTTAAATATACTCAAAGTGAAACTTTAATCTACATTTAAAGTTATTATTAAAATAGCAATAATAAAGTTGTAAATTTGTGAGAAATCAGAGTTTTTTCAAATTATATTTCTTTAAAAAAATCTGTAACATGTAAAACTTTCTCATCCATGATGTGATGTTTTGAAATTCTGTAAATAATTTAAATAATTCGCGATTTTAACTTCAACTTTTATAATAAAATTAATTAAATGAGCAATCACCATGTTTAATTGAAAACTAGTCTATATTATCTCATTTAGAGAAGCGATAATTTGATCGACAAAATTAAATGGAATAGCAATCCTCACTTATTCGACAAATTAAGAAGGCTCCTTCGAAAGACAATCACCACCCACCCCCCTAGAACTCCACCACATTTTTTGGAAGTAATCATCAGTACTTGTCCAGCGCTCACTTAGCAGCTTTAAATAGGCTCCGTGGCTACTAAGCCTTCCAAGTAAAATTTGCAGCAGAACTCGAGCGGAAATTTGCAAACAGCTCACGCTAGGTAACTTAAGTAGTTTGCTAGCCATTAAATTCCTGATGGGCTAAACTCTATGGACAATGTGAGAATAAATTCAACAATCCACTTGACTCTAAAAAAGCAACTTGCTTTTCTAATTCTCAATGAAATTAACTGTCTTTTTTCTTCAAAATGAGTTGACCTAATTTTTTCTTATAGACTCCTGTGAGCAACCATTTCTCCAACACTCATGAAAATAGCCACAGCCCCTTCCGCAAACAAGCTGAGAAGTCATTCTTCATTTTTGCGTTTAATTTATTTTTAGAAGTATGGCTAGAGCTATAGCGGATTGAGGAAACTGACAAACAACGCCACCGCTAGCAATAATAATCCCGACTCAGATAATAACAGCAGCAGTATTAGAGTCAATAAACTCGTTGAGAAGAAGGTATCAATTATAGAAAATAATTAACGATGATAAGTATTACACTTTATCATCAGGGAAGGATGACGATATTTTGCAAGAGCCGAAGCAAGAAGTTACGCTTGCAAAAAGGTTCAAGCTATTAATTAATCTACAAAGCAGAAAAGCTAAAGTCGGTCTCTATATCGGCAAGGATATTATGCTCAATCATATAAAGTAAATTCAAAATGTTCATTATAAGAATTTTAAAATCAAGATGTAGCTATAAAAGTGGTAAGCTCATCATTATCTTCTCTTAGCGTGTTTTAATCCATGAAGTGAAACTCCTAAATCTAACAGCTTTGTGTTTTAGTTCGGGGGAAAGAAACCTAAGCCAAGTAAATCCTAATTCCAATTTTTTAACACTGAGAGAGAAATTCTGCAAAGACTGCGGACACATGATGGTAACTATAATCGTGTATATATATTATCGCGTGTTTTAGGATTTTCAAAGATGATAGAAAGTGGTTATGAGGAAGAGGCAGACTTATACTACATAGTCATGTCCAAAATAGATGAAGATCTGAATACCATAGTTAAGAAATCTCATGGAGCTAGACTTAATCTTTAGACAGCCCTTAATTTAGGCCTCGAAATGGTAAGATCCTTTTTGAAATTAATTACACGTAATTTCAATAACTACATTAGCTAAAATAATTAATGAATCTATAGTTAGAGAGGCTAGAAACTTTACATGAATTAGGATTCGTACACAGAGATTTGAAGCCCAAAAATATTATGATCAACCTCAAAACAAATCAGATAGTATTGATTGACTTTGGTCTCTCAAATAAGTTCATGAGTCAATATAAAACGCACATTGAATTTCGCAAAACTAAAAAGTTGCTAGGGACTCCACTATATGCTTCGAATAATGCACTACTCGGGAAAGGTAAGTACAAATTTTAAAATTTTACAAAGTTACGATTTAACTTATTTTTTTCTTTTTGTAGAATTGAGTCGAAGGGATGATCTTGAATCCTTGGTCTATATTCTGATATTCGCAATTAGGGGTACACTACCTTGGAAAGGGTAACTCTCTTTGGATTTTTTGAAATCTGATCACGCCAAGCGGCAAATAAAAGAATGGAGAGATCCTTATGGGGAGTTATGCGAGGGAATCGAGCCTGAGTTTAGAGAAATGTTAGACTACACTCAAAAGTTGGACTTTGATGAGGAACCTGATTACGAATACGTGGAGAGTCTTCTGCAAGTTATCAAAGAGAGATATGAATTTGATGATAATACTTAAATGAGTAATGATTTTTATCTTTGATGATACCTTCGATTGGTTTCACGAGAAGGAGCTAGAGAGATTGAATAAGCAAAATCTCAAAAACCAATAAGACCATCATGTGAAATTTAAACTAGGGGAAGACTAACAGCACAATTAAGATGTTGACTAAAGCAACGGAGGAGGATCGAGGCTTCATAAATCTCACAGTATGAAGAGGAAAGTAAAGCACATTACAGTTCGAAGAGTAAAGAAAGGCACTAGTGGCATTTTCACTAGAGAAAATGGCTAAATAGTGGAGAAATAGAAAGAACCGATTCAGATATAGAATTAGTAGCTCATAGAGAATCAAAGCAATGCAGAAAATTAAAATGAAAATTATCTTAGCCCCAATTAGATTAACGAAGCAAGGAGGAGCAGTATTACAAGTAAGAAAAGGACAGCTAATAATTCTAAAAAGCGTATGAAGGGATCTAGTAAGATGAATAATGGTGCGTTAAATGGATTAGCAGGACCAACCATCAATGTATCTGCCCTTTCACCCAACATGACTTTATAACCTAATTATGAATCACCCAATATTAAATGAGTAGTGTGATATAAAAATTATCTAGTTAGATGATGAGGTTTATAGAATGATTTTTTAATTAAAATTTAGATACTCTTTTAATTGCTATCCTAATTTAAGAATAATAAGCGAATGGCATAAATAGCAAGGAATGATCGTCCCTAAACTGTATAACAGGAAAATTCGAGAGATGCATTGGTCTCTTAGAAATCGAAAGAAAAGGAAGGCCCAGAACATTAGAAGAATCTTAACTATCAAGAAAGCATAAAAATTGAACTTGGGAAATCAAATAGCGAGGAGGATGATGACGAGGATGATATAGAGTCTATACCTTCTGAGGATCGTATTTTTAATTTTATCAAAAACAAATATGTTCTTAAATGACTACAAAGAATGGGAAATTATTTATCTTTGAAATATTTGATAAGAATGCTCAGTGACAGCTGGCATCGACTTTATATCAATCATTTATGAAATTAACCTACATTTTTCTTACTTCAATTTCCACAACTATTGGGATATAGAGAGCTTGGATGAAGGAACTGAGCAGCGATAATAACCGACCTCAGATCACTATAGTAGTTTTAACTATCCCTCAGTCTCCATCTAAAACTGCTCCTCTAATAACAACAATAGTGTCGTAAATCTTCCCGCTAGATAAGAAACTGGAGCTGAGCCATAGAAAAAAGATCAGCTTATAGTGAAAAATGTGCCATAGTTTTAACACAAGAGAACCATAATTTAAAGAAAGAGTGAAAACTTAGAGAAAACTTAAAGGGCTTCGCCGCTCATGCTTACCAAGCTCAACTCTTTCAATTTTGCTATTTTTGTCTGTAGTCAAATTTATTTAGCAATATTCAATCTGAGCAACGAAGCTGGTGGAGATAAAAAGGGATCATGATTATCAATTATCCTACTAGAGTAGCTAATTGAGTATGTTTGAAATGTAAATAACACAAATATCTTAAAATAATCTACAAGTAAGAGGTACTTTTCTAAGAGCTATTCTATAATTAGATTAGTGACTTCAATGAATTTATAATTATAATTATTTGCATGTAAGGTTATTATTGAGATTCATTTGAAAATCTTGAATGTAATAAGCTTAATTATTTTCAAAGCTGATTTTGATTATAAGATATAGTTTTAGTATTGTTATTAGCAGAGGGAGGATTCCTGTAATTCATCTTGATTAGACCCTGTTAATGAGGTTATAAAGACGATATGAATGAGTCTCCTCCTTTGAGACTGCTATCATTTTGATTACGTACTTAACTCTTCGCCCCAATAGTAGTTCGATTCAGGAGTGACCTCTCAGTCTCTTAATTATTGATAGCACTACTCATGTTCAAGCTTTAAGTTCTGTCGTTGACCTATTAGCTTTAGAAAGGGTTCTTGTTCCTCAAGGAGTCGTTTTTGTAATTCTAAGAAAGACCTATCTTCTCTAGCCTTCTATGAAGTTTATACTTAGTCTTCTATGTATTTTCATTAGCTCCAATTGAGAACTCATCAGAGTGCATGATTATAGTCTATTACAGCCTTGATGAGGCTAATAGATTCGGAGCCTATTACTGATGAGCAAACTAGTAATTGTGAACCTGAAGTTGATTTAAAGTATCTGTAGAGGTGTTTGCATCGATGCTGTTCATGATGTGTCTAGGATTAAGATAAATGTTTTTGGGGAAAAGTGAGGCCTAAGGTCTGAGGGTCTTAAGCTGATTAGCATGATAGCGAAGAGTCTAAGACATAGCTGTTCGATCGGTGCTCTTAACCTCCCTAGCTTATCTCAATGACTGGAAGATCTTCCTATTCTCAGAGATTGTTGGAAGTGAGTTGAGATTTTCGTTAAGGAATTATTTAGTCGAAAGATGTTTGCTTGACTCTGGAGAATCTTGCTAAAGTACTCTGGTTAAGGAGTCGTTGTTTTCATTTGCAAATTATTTGACCATCTGATGGTAATTGATGCCTTAGGAAAAACTTTTGCCTATCTCATTAAGAGATGCAGTACTTGAATTATTCTGAGTGTTCGTATTTTACTTGAAGCGAGATTACTTCTCCTTGAGTTGAGCTATGATGTGCTTTTCATCTCGCTTAATCTGATCTTTGATATTATTTGAGTCCTATTCAAGTTGATTTTCTATACGATGGACAGAAGATCTAGTCTGGAATAAGCAGAGCTGAATTTTCTTTTTCTTTTCGGTGATAGACTTGAGAATCTCATTCCAAGTTGGCCCTTAAGACTGAAGGCGCAGGAAATCTTCCTTCTTCAAGCGAATTAACTCACATGTTTGACTCAAGCAGCGCACAGTTGTCTAATAAGTATTACTCAAAACTCCCACATCTCATTTTAAATAATAATAGAAAATGTATATTATGCTATCTTCGTCTCCAATTAGTTGACCTGAGCCCACGATAAATAACTACGATAATTATAAGCACACATGGAATGGAATAATTAAAACGCTTACATTAATCTTCTCTATCTTGCGCATGGTATTCTTGGCAAACAGATTATTCATGTGTTTATTAGCCTTCAAAGGATTTTCAAGAATTTCATCTATGTTCTCCTACTTAGGCCCAGTATGTAAAATGCGCTTAGTGGCTTGTAATTCTCCAGACTTTACTATATAAACATACTCAGCTGGGTCCCCTTCTTTATAAAGTAGAGCGTCCCTTATACAGTTCTTAGTTTCAAAGTAGTACGTCATTTTTCCAAGTGAAGTACGAGTGAGGAGAGAGAAGACTGGAATGTTGCGAAGGAAATTAATCTTCTCATTATAAGCTCTTCTCTCTATTTTACCGATGACTCTGTTGTAATCATTCTTTGAAAGTACCATGAAGTGAGAATTAGTCAAGCATCGAATTGTGGCAGCTCTTGGTTTTTATTCCAGGAGAGCTAATTCTCCGAAGGAGGATCCATCAACTAATTTGGCCACTTGAATGAAGGCATCATCCTCGAATTGAATTCGTGCCTGCCTTGTTGATTGATCCTCCTCAACAGAGTCATCAATGCTTTCTTAGGTATTTGTGTCCTCTTGTGTCTATTCTCGCAAGTCATCTTGATCTATGTTACTCTGGCCGAAAGATTTGAGATTAAGCAAGTGAGTATCTCCATCATCACTCTCCTCTTGGTCTCGCTCCAAAATATCTTAATTCTTCCCCCCTTTGGCTAACATCAGTAAAGTAAAATCAAAGACGGAATCTAAACATGTTCTAACCGCCTATTCTGAGGGAATTCTTTTATTTCATTTGCTTGGGCAAGCTGAGTTTTCCTCCTGCTACTTAGGCCGGATTAACTATGGTATTCCTTCTTTGGGCGACAACCTGGGGCTCAGCAGGTTTTAATAAGCTACTGTTATTTAGAGGAGGCTTGCTATTTGCAGGTGTTGTAGGTTCATTAGTGTTTGTAAGGAAGAAACTAGTTTATTGTTTGGGAGTTTTAACTTCAGGAGCAAATTTAAGAGTGTTCTAGCTCACGATGGTCATTCTCCGTTATTAAGACTCGGATTATTAACCTGTAACTTAAGGCAATTGAATCAATAGCGGAGATATATTTTTAACTTGCAGCCCTTCTTGGTTGCTGTTCTTGATGGTATTATTCCCACTGTTTTATCCATTCGGCTGTCCCTGCTAATTTTACGGCTTCACCTGTGCTTGCTCATTCTTGCGTTTGGGGTCTGGTATTTTGACAGCCACCTCACCTTTCAGTATAACGTAGAACTTCTAATACTAGTACATTCAAAAGTATCATCATCATTATGAAGAGTGGCGATTATAAACTTGTCTCCATACTCTCCATATTTGAAGACGCTCTCTCCCTCCTTATAAAATTCATGCTTGAGTTCCTGACATATCTGTACCAAATCTTAGCCTTAGATTTTGCGTTTCTAAAAGAACTGAATCTCCTTCATGAGTGGCACCATCACCATCAAGTCCCTCTCGTTTCGCTCCTCTGAATGCTTCAGTAGGATGTTCAAGATAGTCTACAAAAAATAAGGGATGAGCATTAAAAACGAGGAAAACTAAGATTTTGGTGACTGTGCTGTTATCACACCTATCACCATAATCTCTTGGTGTAATATGCTGATGAAGGACAGTTAGCAGAAATTCAAAACCACTACTCCAGCTTTTAAAACTGATGAGTTTTAAGTTACTTACCTGCGTCTTGGGATCAGCCATCATTTGAAACGACCTGAATGAGGGAGCGACGCTATTGAGAAAATCTCTTAGTGTGCTTTGGAGAGGAAACTACCTCTGGTTGGAGGATTTGAGGCTGCTTGGGAGTTGGTTTATCCTCGAAGGGCCCTCTTTAAGTTTATTTTCGTTTGATTTAAAGCTCCATGAATTATTGATGAATTATTCTAATAAAAGTTTTATTTCAAGGTCTCAAAGTCTAATAATGTTTTTGATTTATATGAATGCTCTGATTACTAACTTAATATATGCATATATTTTAAATGATATCAGGCAAGGAAGCTGAGTTATAATAGTTCTTTTCATATTAAAGTAAGCATTAGGAATTAAATTTTGTAAATCCTTCTTTTGAAATTATTGAAAGAAGAAGAAGCAAATGTATTTTTGAGAGAATAGAATATAGTATAATTTTATTGATTATTTCCGGGACAATCATAATGAGTCTTTACTTTTCCATGCGAGTCTTCTACAATGACTTCTTTATGCAGGATATGGAGAAACTCAGAAAATTCAATGGACTTAAGCTAAGTTAGGACCCCAAGGAGTACTTGAAAAGCAAACAGGCACTACTTCATCAATTGACCAGCCCCCAATTTAATAACAGACCAGTTAAGAGAGTTCCAGTATTACGCTTTTTCGGTATAACCAAAAGAGGTTAGAAGGCTTGCTTGAATGTCTTCGACTACTTTCCATTTTTGTACTGTGAATTTCCTGAATAAGTTTTCAACTTGAAAATAGCAACCCCAAGTGAAATTGAAAATTTTCTAACTGATTTCGCTTAGAATCTTGAATTCGCACTATATCTTGCCATATACTAGAAATCTGGCCTAAGATCTCCCAGGATTCTTCATAAAGAGTTTTCAGAAAAGAATGAGTAGCTAGTCATTAAATAAATGTGGAGTATTTTTTTATTAGTCCATAATTGCAGCTTAGTGTAAAAGTACCCCATTTATGGCTACTACACTGAAAAGTAGCCATTCATTAAGATAGAGCTTTTCGATCCGAGGCACATCAAGCGATGCTCCAATTTGCTGTATTCTGGAATCATTTACGGTTTGCAACTTCAACCATATGAGGCTCATCTCTCTTATCACATGCACTTCTATGGGGACTATGGAATATGTGGGATGGACTTCATCAAAGTTATGGACGTGCTTGTGAGACATCTTGAGGACTATGCACAAGAGGAGCAACTACAGATTATGCATAAGCGGAAGTCCTACTATTCACTTGCATTTATGCCATCATACGGCGAAGGTGAGGAGTAGAAAGAAGAATAGTCTGAATAGGATTAAAAATTGAGTAGAGACAGCACTTATCGGGAAGAAACTGTAGGAGGATACTTTTAGCAGATACCGCCAAGAGAGAGGTAGTCAAGCTAAAAGAGGCAAGATTTCAATCCTCAAGGTTCAGCTGATAGAAGAGGGAGAAGAGCTAGTTAAGGGAGAAGTAAGAACTAAAATGAAAGGATCTCAACTGTTAAAGAAAGTAGAATGAGCAACTCTTCAAAGAGACTGTCTGAAATTATCGAAAATCAAGAATAAACAGGTAAGGACTATTCCTTCTTGCAGAGCGATATGGATCTTAAATTGTGGCACTCTGAGATGCCAGAAATTAAGAGCCTTGGGGAAGATGTTAACGCAGCTGTGAGTCCTTATCTGAGAATGAGCTCTTGCGAAATTGAGGTGGACTGCAACTGCAGAGAGATTATGAATCTTTGGGAAAGCGATTAGAGAATCATGAACCAAATTATAAGTTACTCTGGTAGCAACATTAACTAAGAAAAACATTCAGGCTTTGAAAGATCCAATTAGAGCTGCGCTTTTGGAAAAGCAAATGAGCAAGTTTATTAACAACTCTAAAATGATTATAGTTACTCTCCATAACCTTTCAATATCAACCATAGAGAAAGTTCTTCTGAGCTTTCTTAAAACCCTAGGTTCAGAAAAGCACATTTAATCTTTCTACTTTTTTATTCAGTGGAATATCTCAGCTCAGTTTGAATGAAGAGAGTCTTTAGAGCAATTAAGCAAACGGAGAAATTAATTCTCAAGTTGCGAGACAAAGTATCGATTTTTTTAAATTTGAAATAATATTGATTCCCTAATAACTGAAGAAAGAGAAAACAACCTAAAGGATGAGGAACAGATGATGAGCATAATCATCGATCACCTTCATCAATAGACCGCACGAGAGTAGATAATTGAGTTTTCAAACTAAAGATCTTCTCTCATTAACTCTATTAGAAAATCTTTGAGCTAGATTAGTCAAGATAATTAAGACTTTAAAAATAGGCTCTCTGATTTTAGCCTTAGCCCAAATGACCTTAGAAATATCCAATTGACCCCTCAGATTTCTCAAAGTAATCTGGCAGAGGAACGAGAAAGCTCAACTCCTAATTTTAAGCTTCCCTCTAAACTGAGGGATGAAACTCCTTTTGAAACTAAATTCGAAAACTTGGAGGAGTAGTTTCAGAAATATTCTCATGACATAAAGTATGTGCGATCTTTAGTGAATCTTTGGAGAGAGGAATTTATCAGAAGAAGGCACTAGGAGCTACCTGAACTGGAGAGAGCGCAGATGAGCGATGATACCAGAGAAGGAGAATTTACTAAATAAAATATTTTATTGATAAGGAGGATTTTCACAGAGTATCCATAGCGATAGAAGGGTGAAAACTTTTCTTCTCAGGCATTTAAGAGCAAAGATTAGAGCTTCAAAAGAAGGCTAATAAATCTAAGAGGTAGACTGTGAACTTTATTAGCATCTTGACAAGATAGACTTCGAGGCCTTAAAGATCTTCATTCAGCAGAGGGAGGACCTATTTAATGAGGGCGCAGATGATGCGCAAGAGCGCTTCTAGATGCTTGGCTTCTTCAATATGAGGTAGCTGTAAGAGGCTCGCCACAATAAAGCTATAGAGAAGAATCTATAGCAACAGTTGAATAAGAGCTTTACAGAGGACGACCATGATAAAGAGGGAGGAGTTGAGGATGATGATCACGAGGACGAGTTAGAAGTGCTCGACATAATGGACAGCTTGAAAGATCAATTCGAGAATATCAAGGAGCGAATGAAAGACCACAGAGATAACAAAAAGAAGTTTACCAATAAGAGAGGAGGTGGGAAGACTGTGAGTAACAACAGATCCATCTTTGAATACATGTCTCCGCAAAGAGCAAGGACCAATGAGGAAGCGAAAAGCTAGAGTCCTTCTCAAAGGAGAGATGGAGATGTTGAGATGATGAATGAGGATAGCTTGAATATCGACTTGAACTAACTCAATTTGGATTCTCAACAAACTCACAGAAATCAGAATTTGATGAGTGAAAACTCTCTGAACCTAAACACTGATGAGTATAGGATGCTGGCCTAGTCTGATTCAGAAATGAGCTATAACTTTAATTAGATTTTGTAAACTTTAAGAATATAAACTTTCTGATGGAGGACAACTCAGGAGGAATGGATGGTCTCTAGAAAAGTTTAATGAGCATCTCGAATAGCGAGTTAAAGAATAACTACCACAGCAAGAGACAAAATAATCTGGAAGAGGTGAAGGAAGTGGATGAAAGCGAGGATGAAGAGAATAAATCTTCTCCTCTGGGGCATATCAAGAATGAAAGTTTGGATGAAGAGCAGAGTTTCCAGTGGGCAGACTTGGAGAACTTACTCTTAAGTGATGCTGAAGAGGCTTCAAGGAGATAGTCGTCAGTACACTAGTTTCAGATAACTAATTCTGCTGCAGGAAAAGAGAAAATAAATGAGGGGGAGCTCAAATGGCTGAATGAAGGTCCAAGGTACATCCTCAAAGGAGATAAGATAATGAGGATGAGGTCTCCTCGAAGACAGAACGAGTCAGATACTCACCATCTGTATAAAATTTATATTTCATAACATATTCTAATCAGCAGTATGTAATAAATTGCTTTAGATCTAACTTATTTAAGTTTATAGAGCCTTCTTTAGTAAAAAGAGCGATCTTGTTGAGCATCTAAACACACTCAGATTCTCAAAGCAAAATAGAGGACTGTAACTCAGAGACCTCAAAGTTGACATTGTTAAGAGCAATAAGTTTGAACTGAAACTTGATGAGGACGTCTAAAGGTTAGGACCCTTTGGGTTCATAACTTATCTTACATCTCAAGAGTTTCTATAAAATATTACAAAGTAGTAGATACTTATTTTAAATTTCAGTACAAGAAAAAGTCGCCACCTCTTGCTTCAAAGATGCGTTAAAAGATAATTAATTAGAAGAGTAAGCAAGAATATCAGAGTTATTTGCTGAGGGAGACTGACCAAAAAGTGGAAATAGACAGAGCTCTCAAGAATGAAGCCAAGATTGATCTCATTCAGAGGTCTGCAACAAGTGACAATAGATACGTTACTCCAGCTACTTAATTCGTAAGAAGAAGCAATTGAATCTTAAAGTTCTTTGTAGGCTTTGAAACACATGGACTCTCAGATAAACATAGGCGGCTTTGAAAGAGCAAACCAATATGAAGTTAAGAAGGGAGGAAATAAACAGAAACTCTATTTGATATTCACTAAGAGTTTGACCTTATGAATGGACTCACGATCATTTTTCTCGAAACCTTTGTCAAAACTAGAATGGGGTGTGTGCCTAATTTTCTTGTGGATCCTATCACTGTAATTACCCCCCCTTTCCCTTTATTATAATTTTCCTATAGGCAGTTTTCTTTGTGATCCACAGTGAGTGCGCCCAGCTTGACCAGCAGAATGAATATTAGAAAATCCAAGGAGTGATAATAAACAAGCAAGCTTCACCTTCTATCAAGCTTCCACCTCAGTTTGGAACATATTAGCCAATAAACTACTATCAGGTTGCTAAGAATGAAGTAAACCTGCTGCAGAGAGTGTTGGATTTATTCAGGGAGTTCGATCCTGATATCATCGCAGGACAGGAGACAGAAGCTATGAGCATCGGTTACATAGTGAAGAGAGCTGAGCATATTGGGATTCAAATGGCAAGCTTACTATCAAGGACTCCTATATTTCTCAAGCCCATAAATGAAAGTTACTATAATCAAAAGCTTCTGAAGGAGTCTAAAATGCAAAGTGTAGATGACTTTCTTCTACTTAATATTATTTGCTATGACTTGGAGGATTTAGCAGGTGGCGATAGAAGACAAGGTATGGATGGTACTAGCAAAGAAGGCAGATAGGAAAGAAAGAAGATGGGTCACTTTTACTAAAAATTTGGGCAGGCTGTGAAGTTAAACGGCAGAATTATCATTAACTTGTGGAGCGTCCTTAGAAAGGAGATAAACCTCACCAATTATGACTTAGAGAACACTTGCTTCCACATACTTAAGAAGAGAGAACCAAAGTTTGACTATGATATTCTTTCTATCTGGTGGTAAAGAGGACAGTTCTGGCATGTTGCTAATTATCTGATTAAGAGACTACTCAACATCCAAGCAATCCTAGATACTCTCGATCTTATCAACAGAGACATTATAACTGGAAATAATTAAAATAATTTATCTTTAATATTAATTATTTTAAAATAACATGGCAAAGGTGTATGGAATAGACTATGAGAGCATTATGACCCGTGGATCACAATTTAGAGTGGAGGCCATTCTATCTAAGATAACTAAGTCCAAAGGATTTCTTGCTTTTGAGTGCTGCTGTTAAGCAAGTGAGAGAGCAAAATGAGCTGGAAGTAATCCCCTTGGTCATAGAACCTGATCGGCAATTCTACACTGCGCCTGTCATCATAGTAGACTTTCAAAGTCTCTATCCTTCAGTGATTATCGCTTACAACCTGTGCTATTCTACTTGCTTGGGAAAGATCACTGCCATCAATCCAGACCATCCACCTGCAACCAGAAGACTGGGAGTGTATAAAATACCTCCAAACATCAAGCAATTCTTCGGGATAGATGGGGATGCAGAACTCACTACAGAGCAAGAGGAATACATATTGGATAATATCATCATAGCTCCAAATCTAAACTGCTTCGTCAAGTCTCATCTGAGGTTAGGGATACTGCCTCATATGCTTAGAGAAATCCTCTATACCAGAATAATGGTAAAAAAGTCTATGAAGCTATATCCATAATATTAATTTAAAGTTTAAATTTATATCCACCTGGTTCTCCCATTTACAGAATGCTTGACTCTAGGCAGCTGGCTCTCAAACTGATTGCCAATGTAACTTATGGATATACAGCAGCTGGTTTCTCGGGAAGAATGCCTTGCTCTGAGTTAGCAGATAGTGTTGTCTCTATAGGCAGATAGACCCTAGAAAAATGCATCAAGATAGTCAACGAAAATTAAGATCTTCCTTAATTTGCAACTTTAAGTTAACTTTCTATAAAATGAAGACTGTTGGGGAACTAGAGTGATATATGGTGATACAGATTCCACATTTATCCTCTGTGAGGGTAAAACTCTAGCTCAGGCTTTTGAAATT
Source organism: Tetmemena sp. SeJ-2015 (assembly GCA_027382625.1). NCBI lineage: Eukaryota > Ciliophora > Spirotrichea > Sporadotrichida > Oxytrichidae > Tetmemena > Tetmemena sp. SeJ-2015. Next base: position 20,230 of record JAJKFJ010022428.1, read on the forward strand.
GGAGACATCATAGCCAAGACTATGACTAAAATAAACCCTTTCCCCATGGAGCTCAAGTTTGAGAAAGTCTACTATCCCTGTGTTACTCTTGCTAAGAAACGCTACAGCGGCTACAAACTAGAAAAGCTTACTGACATCCCAACTCTCGAGTCGAAGGGCATAGAGACAATAAGAAGAGACACAGTCGAGGCGGTGGCTAAGATTATGGACAAGTCCTTAAGGATCTTGTTTGAAAGTAAAGACCTCTCTCAAGTCAAAGACTACCTCCTGAAGCAGTGGAGTAAGATCTAGGATGGTGATGTGGAGTTCAAGGATTTCATTTTTGCGAAAGAAGTTAAACTTGGCACTTACAGAGTCCTTCCTCCCTCAGCTATAATTTCAGAGAGGCGGCTTGATAGAGACCCTGGAGCCATGCCAAGGTATAAGGAGAGAATACCTTATGTAATCGCAAATGGCTAAGGAGGAGCTATAGATTAATCTAAGATAAAAGATCTGGTGCTATCACCAGAAGAGTTCTTAGCAGCTGATGGATTGATGTTGAACTCTCTCTACTACATCAAGAAGCAAATAAACGCAGCTATCAACAGGATCTTCCTAGAGATATTTGAAATTGATGTCAATAACTGGCTCGCTAAGATGCCTAAAAAGACCAAAGAAGTTGGCTTCTTAAATTAAAATGATATGTATACTCTGTCTGAAATAACTTAAAGTTCTCTTATTGAATACTATTATGTATATTTAAGAAGTCGGTCTGTTCAATCGGAGAGTAGACTTCTTGAGCAACTAGATCAGCAGCGCTAAGTCAACATTCTCCAAGACTAAGTCTTCAGCAGCAGGTTCCCTCATTCATTCCTCACTCGGTCCTTACAATTCAAAGCATTCAGTGAGGAGCGGTCACTCTTCCTCCACTTCAATAGCTGGCACTAACTCTATGATGATAGACAGATTCTACAACCGCAAGCTCTGCCTCGTCTGCAACCAAGAGACCACAGGAAGCAGGAGACTCTGTCGCTCTTGTGCCATGAATGTGAGAGAGACCCTCTTCATTCTAAACCAGCGGGTGAAGAATCTGCATAATAAACTGGAGAGGACTAACCTAGTGTGTTTGGGCTGCTCTAGCATGCTTTTGAAAGGGAGAGTGAGTGGCTTAGTAGATATGAGGGCAACAGATGGAGTGAGTGATGAACAAGTACCTTGCTTGAATTACCAGTGCAGGATACTTTATGACAAGATGGCGCTCTCCAAGGAATTTGCCTATCTCAAAGAAGCACTCAACTCTTTAAACATCAGTTAATCTTGATAATTTTCAATTCTTGAAGTTAGAGTGTGATGAAATTGAAAATGTAAGGTTAGAAATTAAGGTAAATTTAATCTTAAAATGTCAAATGGTCTCTACTACACCCACCTGAAGATGAGAAACCACATCGCAAAGCTTAAGAAAATCAATAGCGAGGCAAGGCTTTTGGGTTTGGATATAGGGCGCTCTTTTGTTGGATTAGCTCTCTCTGATAAACAGATCTCAGGTTGCCAAGTAAGCTACTCTTAACAATATTGATGATACTCTGAATTTAATCTTTCTTAAATCCTTCAAAGCTAATTTTCTTTTGTAGCCTTATAAAACACTTGTGATGGACAGAAACTAATTAGCAATGAATACACAGTAAGTGTTTGACTAAAACAAGGAGTTCTTCTTCATGCTGAAGCACGTCATCAGAAATCGAAATGTGAAGGGACTTGTGGTTGGGTACCCTCTCAAGTTCGACAAGGGTGATCCTTAGCAAACGCTTATGTGCACATACATAGAAGGCTTCCTGGAATACGCTTGGAATCACGCAGGAATCAGACTGCCTGTGACTCTGGTCAACGAGTACGGAACATCACTGGAGGCTAAGGTCAGACTGGCTGAAGCCATTACACAGCAAACGGGAGCAGTGACTAACATAAGTCAATACAAGCGCTTGTATCAGAATCCCTTAGACGCCTATCAGCTCAAGCCAAAGCCCAACAACATCACTCAGCCCTCACCCCTCTACAATGACAAGCTAGCTTTGAAAGTGCTGAACTAGAATATGGAGAGGGAGCAGCTGAACAAGATGGTGCTGACTGACTAGCACATGGCTTCCAACAAGCAGGTGGGGATGATGATGAACATGATCCCAGAGATGCCCCTCATGTACGATCTAGGCAAGGCAAAGAGCGTGGAGCAGATGGCTAAGTTGGATCCCAAGGTCATGCTGCGCAAAGGAATCTACGATAAGATAGCAGCGCAAGTCATTCTGCAGCAGTTCCTTGATTTCTATAACACTGAGGCTAAGAAAGAGCAGATTCAGAAGTCATCAAATCCAGTCAGTAAATGAAAAAAGAGGAAAAAATCTCATTTAATTAAAGTCTTACTTTCTTTTTTTATCATATTTATTGATGGGATGATTTCATGTGCCTTTCTTCGAATATAGTTGTAAATAAATCTAAAATGAATTTAGAGCAGGCGCAGGCTAAACTAGGGATGAGTGGGGTTCAGTTCCACAAGCTGGTAGACTTCCAAGTGAACTACCAGGTGCTGAGAGAGATGCTTGAGAAGATCACCATGAAGCTGGGGAGCCACGTTTACGAGACAGAGGTGGCCTTCAAGACCAAGGATGAGCAGCTCATGATGTAAGTAGCAGCAGTAGACCAAATAATTAGAACAGTTGTTGTAAATAAAGGAAGAGGAACGGCAACAATTAAATTAATAATAATCCATGCTACTAATAGGGTGAACCAGGATATAAAGGATATCCAGAGCAGACTGAGAGACTTGACTATGAAGCAAGAAACTCACCATGAAAGGCTGAATGCTCGTAAGTGTAGTTTCTACATAAATTTTTGTTATAGTGAATGAGCTGAACTCAAACCAGAGGAAGCTGGTTCAGACTCTCACTCAGCAGAGAAACCTAGAGAGTGAAGAACTCAAGGAACTTCAAACAACTGTCAAATCCATCTTACAAGAGATTGAAACTCAACAGAAGAGTCAGACTTATAAAATATGTAGAAACAATAACAAAAACAACATATATTATGATCTTTTGGTTTTTGACTTTGTTCTCCTCCAAACTCTCATCGTTTGAGAAGTTGGCTGACATCACAGCCTGAGGAGCAGGCAGCTCACTTATGATCATAATGTTAATATACTTGCTTTACAATGAGCGAAGAGATAGAGCACTTTGTGAGGAAGGACTTGTTCAATGAGAGATGGAGGGAGTTCGTGAAGTTAAGGGAAGTCTTCAACGACCAGCATGAGTCTTTGGTGTAGCTGAACCCACGTGCCCTAGATACTTAGTTCATTCAAGTATTTGGGTATTTGAAGAGAGACTGAGGGAGAAGCTGGACTGCGATGTCTATGACGAGGAGATGGAGAACCTAAGGTTGCAGCTCGCACATGCCACACTCTCTCCGGGCTAGACACTCCCCCACTCCCTACCTGAAAGAGGGCTGAAGCAGAAGGAGTTCCAAGAGATGAGAGACAAGGTGGCCAAGGTAGATGAGTGTGTGACTGCCTGCATCAACTTTGAGAAGAAGCTGCATCAATTCCACAGTCTGAGCGAGAGACTGGAGAGCTTCGACTAGCTGATGGAGGGATTCTTGAGGAAGAGCTGGGGAGAGGAGATAGAGATCAGACTCGACCACTCCAAGCAAAGCCAAATCTCCATTGATAGCTTCATTGAAAAGTATAAGAACATCATCAAGCAGTCTGCCCTCGAAATAGAACAACTCAAAGCTAATGTAAGTAGAAGAAGAAAAAATTGACGATCATTCCCCTTATCAGAGTTTCAATCTCAAAATTTATTGAGAGAGAAAGATTGTTATAAGAGAAACAGGTCTGCATTAAATTCATATCTCAAAAGCCTTGGATTTCTTTTTCTGTGTCTTCTAGTGCCTTTATTAGCACTTTTTTACTTTTATTAAGGTGACCAGCTCCCCCGAACATAAAGTACTTATTCTTGCCCTTGATGAGGAATACACTTTGGCTCTGGCGGAATATTGCGTTTCTTTAGCTCCTTAAAGGGAATGAGCACGTCTGAGGGGAGGGGTCTCTTTTCTTGTAAACCTATCTGCTTTTCTCTTCTTAGATCTTACGGAATGAAGTCCTTGTGTCTGGATTCGGAGATATTCCTCAGCTGCATCAAATTCTTGTCCAAGGTAACTTATCACCCCAGACAGCAACTGATGTCGCTATACTATGTTCAGGCGCTCAAATTCTTCATCTATCTCCTTGGCTCGGAAGTTGCGGGTGAATATCATTGAATAGTCCACATGAGTCAATTTGTGATGCAACTCGTCCTCAAATTCAAAAAAAACAGTGGAAAGAAAAATGATAATTATTCTTAATATTCAGGCTTTGGCTTTTGGAAAATGACCTAGGCTGCTTGGTTGGTAAAAGTGAAAGGCTCTTGGGATTTTGTAGCGCCTATTAAGCCCTAGCTTGAACTTCTCACATTATCTTAATCCCCTTCACTTCCTCGAGGATTGTAATATATTCCCACATCCAAGTCCTGTGAATATTTTGATTCAAAATTTTTCCAAATGCTTTCCAAAAGGTTTATATATTTTATATCTTAATTCGTTGTCTGTTAAGTCATTTGAGAACATCAGACTTTTTAGCTGCTTTCTTTTTCCTGCCTGCTGCTGCCGTGTTATCGAAAATGATGGGCTTACTGAGTCCATCACTAAATCTGGAAATGATTTCATTCCTCTTTTCCACTGGCTCCTCTTGGTCAGTATTCCCATTTGCGTTTTAGAAGTTGTTGTTGCTTCTATATCTGCCCTTGCGTTTTCTCTCATTCTCCTCTTGTAGTTCTCTTTCTCTCTGCCTCCTGAGTTGTTCTTATCGCTTCCGCTTTAGCTTCTCCTTGCTGAAAGGGGAAAGCTCCGCTGAAGCACTTCTTGATGAAGAAGTTCATGGTCTGCTCATTCACTATCTCGTTTGGCCAGGCTTTGGTGCCAGAAATTTCACTTGTCCCTTCTGCACTAGCCAGTAAGCTTGATACATTGCCAGCGCCCACTCTCTTTTTCAATAACAAGGACTTTCGCCTTTAGACTGAGTGAGAAAGAAACTGGTCGCGCTATAACTACATCAAACGCCTGCGCTGTTTCTACTCTAGGTAGAGCTTTATGTTTTGATAGTACTACAATGGGTTTTACTCCTCCTGATTTGAATCCTTCCATACCCCCGCTGTTATTCATACCGCTATTATGTGCCTCATGCATATTCCCTTCCCCACTCCAGATTAATTCAAAAAAAAGCAATTATTAAAAATTGATGATCTCAGATATTGTTTTCACTTTCGAGAGGGTTCGAAGATGATTTAAAGCCCAAGCCTGCTAATAAAGCCCTGCATCATCTAATTTGATTTCTTCTTTATGGAGAGATCGTTTTCTTAGAGCATCTAACCAACTTCATTCTTGAAGTTCTTGAACTTAGTTGTTGGCATTTGTGGCTCAAAAATATTCTTGACTCCTTCTTTCTGAACTTTAGAGCGTACTCTCGCCATTTATTTACTGCTTACTCTCCTTGTGGCAGGAGTGTTAAGAAAATTTAAAAATGGGAATATGCAAAGTGTAGCCTGGGGTCTGCTAATTAGCACTCTCACCTGTGGTTACGTTGATGACTCCCCCAGGGACCTGCATGAAACCATTTTGAGAGGTGAAAGTTTAAACTTGAGGGTTGTGAGGGGCAAAGGTGCTAGTGCTCTGCTAATTTGGGTGAGCGCCAAAGCCGTTTCCCCCAACAGGAGAAAGCCTTTTGCTTGAGCCTTTGGGTTCCTTTCTCTGATGATGCCTTGCAGAGGGCGAGTGATAATTTTTGCTTGAACCTCCTCCCACTCCAAGGGGCTGCTCCATCATCTTAAGCCAGTCTTGAGCCTGAGGATGCGCCATTAATCCTCCCTTCTATTCCGAAGTATTGAAACTCTCTCCTAAAATGCTAGAACGGAAGTTGTTGTTGCGAATTGGTAACAGAGAAATTGAGTCTCTGTGGCTTTTCTTCTCCTCTTACTAGTGATGAAGATGACTCCCCTCATTTTAACTCTAACTTATGTTCAAAGAGAGAATCATACTCTTGTCACTCCCACGTTTGCTAGTAAACATGTTGAAGTTTTACTAGGTGTGCGTCGCTTGAGGTTTTCCAAGGACGGATTCCTACCCCTATTTCAAGTTTTAAGGACTAACTTAAGCACTTCATACTTGTTAAGCGATGGAAGCATTTGAAGTTTCTATGGAAGCTTGCTTTAGGTTTAAGAAAGAGCTTATGATTCTTGGCTTTGCAGGCCAGCCCCCAAAAAGCTTTAAGCTGCATTGCCTAGTCCTTCCATGATGCTGATTCTTAAATTTTTGCTGCTGTCTATTGCATGTTTTCTGGCTGGGGATAGGAGGGCAGTCTTGGATTCCTTCTTATGCATGGGCGCTTGAGTTCCACTTTATCAGTTCCTCTGTCATCTCTTGGAGGCTGGCATGTCTAGCATGTTTTGGCTGAAGTTGACTGAGTTTAGGAGCTTGGGGGTCTCACTCACGTTCTTGTAGGCATCAGAGATGTACTAGTTTGAAAAGCCTGAGTTAGACTGCATAACAAGTGCCCTTGTATGAAGAGTGAGCTTGGGTCGGGAGGACATTATAATTGCTGATCAAGTTAGTTAATTTATTCAACCTTTTTTTCCTTTTTCCATTTTCCAAAAAATTTTAATTGTAAATTGGATTTAAATTGAGGGGGGGGAGGGTTTAAATTTTTGGGATTAAATTTTTGAATTTAACCAAATTTTCAAAAAAAACCGAAAAAAAGCTACCCCCAATTTTTTGGTTTGAACCTTTTTCCCCTTTGGAAAAAAAAACAAATATTTTTTTCCCCCCAAAAAAATAAAAAATTTTTGCCTTTCTTAAATTTTACAAAAAAATAAGCCAATCTTGAAAAGAGAGTTAGCTAAGTTAATTAGTATATTTTATAGTTTTAAATTTCTTTTTCAAAGAATTAGCATGAAGAAACTATTCTAAATTTTATTGTTTGTAATATGGAGGACCAACTAAGCTAGTCAATGCAAAGCCAAAAGCTAAACTACGAATTGTACCACCTCCCAGTGAGCATTTCTTCAGTACTCTAACTTGACAAGATCCACAGAAGAGTCCGCAGCTCTCATTCAATAGCCACAAGCCTATGAGCCACTCAACCAGCCATCTCTGTACACTACACCTCCTCACCAACCCTACCAGCCGCAACTCTAATCTCAAGGTGCCAGTTATGGGGCAACCCATCAGCGGTTCTCAAACCCCTTCAACATTTGTCAACTAACCACCTCCCATGATGGTTAGCTCAGGGCTGCTTGGAGCACTGGGATACTCCCACCAAATCTAATCCATGCCCCAGCAGTACCCTCCCATGCAGAGCAATTAGCACCTCAATATATTGCTCACCCTCAAATGATGGCCCCGCCAATTTAATAAGCCTACCAGCATTAATTAATGTAGTAGTAGTAGTATTAACAGCAACAACAATATCATTAACAATAGCAAACCATCTACCTTTTCCTCAGTCAAGGCTCCAATCCATATCCCTAGCAGGCAGCTACTTATCTTTAAAAATAATTTTTACAAGCTGGCTACCAAGGGGCTCAATTTGGCTCAGCCTACCCCTACCACAACTCACACATGGCAGACATGGAGGGTATGAATCCTTACTAGCAACCTTACTTTAAATTTAGACACCTTAAATTTTGATTGATTGTTTACTATGAAAGTAGTAGCAGAACTAGACTTTAAAGAGGTAGATGGAACAATTTATCAAGAAAGTAAGTGCCGATTATCCAATCCAAATGAGGTGTGCCAACTGCGGAAATGACGCCCCTACTAAAGTCAGGCGTTTCAATCCAGACATCTTTCTCAAGGTAAATATTTTATAGTAGCTTATAATTTTTTGAATGGAGCTGCTGCTTGGAGTAGCTGCATGGTCCTTGTGTTGCCTAGGCTTTACATGTTGCTCTTGCGTTCCTCTTTGCTTGCCAGTCTGCCAGGATGCAGAACACAAATGCACCAGGTGCGATAAGGTCATTGCCACAAAGAGAGCGGGTTGTTGGATCAAAGCCTTTAACTCTCATTCCTTAAACTTAAGTGAGAGTCTGACTAGGAAATTTAAAAGCTCACCGGATTTCGTCAAGTAAAGCTTGTAAATGATATGTTAATGAGCTCAAGATTATTGTGAGACACTTTATAAGTGAGTGCTAATTATAGTTAACTATTTAGGAATTTAATTCTTAACTGAGCAATAGATAGTGATTTCTTAAATTAATTGAAATTATAATGCTATTAATACGTACGTAATTTGTAATTAAGGATTGAAGTTAAATAAGCCACATCACAAATTAAGACCAGATAAACTCCTCAGATTTTAGTTAATTTGAATCTATTTATATTGCTAGACTGTAAAAAAGTTAAAAAATATTTTTACTTGTGATGCTTGGGATATTAAATCTTTTGTCGGAAATATGTCATCAAATCCTCCCTAAGGTTACGCCCCAGTTTACAACCCAGCACTTGGAAACCCTCAGAATCAGCAGCAGCAGATGTACGTCTATGGGCAACCCCAGCAACAGCAACCTGCTATGGGATAGCCAGTGGGAGGATACGTGCCCATGAGTGAATTTGAGCCAGGTTACCACGAGTACATGCGAAAGTTGGCTTAGATGAACTCCCAAGCTCCCTCAAACCCATACAATTCAACTCAGCACTCTCAGGGCGCTCTGATGACGAACAACAATTCGACTCATACTCGCCAGAACTACCCCACCCCTCAGCGCCGCTTCATGTCAGGATTCTCCTACAATGACTCTCGCTACTCTTAGAGTGGGCATGGAGGACAGGAAGTGCAAACTGTGAGGACAAACGACCCCATCAAGACTTACTGCCCCAACTGCGAAGATGAAGTCCACACCAATTCATTATCTTCATTTAAGGAGATGAGGCAATTCAATTAAGGATGATAAATGTCATATCCTACCCTGGGCCATATGCTTGGGGAGCTTGCATGGTCTGCTGTCTGATGGGTTGCTTCCTATTCTGCTGCGTACCACTTTGCCTTGACCCACTTAACAAGTCTCGCCACTACTGCGACAGATGCAACAAGCTACTGGCTGTCAACGATTGAGGATGATGAGAGGTAGAGTGAGTCATGAACAAGCTCGCCCTCTCGAGTTCTCAACAATAAGTTAATTCATTTATAGTAACCCCTTAGCAACTAACACCAACTAATTTATTTAGTAAAATGCCAGCCCCTTAGTTTAATGCTCACTTATTAAATCTCAGCAGAGAGAAGATAATCGACAGTGAGGTGAAAATTATTTTTAAAATGCTTTTTTTTGAGGTGACTCGCTTATCTATTTACCTTATCTCAGCCTGCACAAAGCTCAAGCTTAGAAATTTAGAAAGGAAGATTATGATGTGGCTACGACTTTAAGATAATTTATTTTCTTGGTTTAAGTTTAATTCATCACGTATTTCTATGCCCTTATAGAATATTCTTACCCTTAGAACAGATAAGCTCATCATAAATTGGGAAGAAATTAAAGTAATCACTTGATTTAGTTTGAGATCAGGTCTAGGTTCATAGACTTCTTTGGCTGAGACTTTTGATCCAGAGTGCTGTTCTATCCAAAAGCATTTTCTCTGGAGGGTCCTGACCTGTAGGCCTGTTGTTGAATCTTAGTAATCTGCTGCAGCTTCTTCTGACTCCTAGATAGAGGGAGTGTAGTTACAAATTCCTTGTGCCTGTTCGCCAGAGACTGAGCAGCTAGAGTGCTGGTTGCCACTTAGTTTGTGGCTGCTTGGAAAATAGATTGAGAAACTGCTTCTCTCCCCTTTGCAAGCATCTCATCTCTCTCAAGCTGGTCAAGAGCAGAGAATAGGTCGTCATTTAGTTCGCTCGTTTGATAATCTAAAGCAAATTAATCTCTTAGTAATTTATGATGCGTCTTTGAGAACATGGGCTGAGGAATTAAGCCAGGCTTAAGAGGGGTCAAGGGTGTATTTATCATGTGCCTCTAAGAAAGTGCTCCATTCTCTATCTTAGAGTTTAATCCATCTAGAGTGCCCCCATATACTCTGTAGGTATCGTTCCTTGACTTGACTTTTATATTGCTTTTGCTCTATGAGTTGTAATCCCTGGTCTTCGCTCTTTGACTGAAATAGTCTTTAAAAAATTCCCTCTTATTAAAAGTTATAAGTCTGAGTTGAGTTGCTGTCTCTCGATACTTCCATCATTTAAAATATTCTTTAAATTATTATCAGCAGTGTGCTTATTGCGACTTGGAGAGTTCTTTTTGCTAACTGTAGCCTCTAGTGTTGGCGTAAGAGTCAAATTAGTCAAGATCTTTGAGAATCCCTTGCCAAACCTAGCAATTCTATCCCCAGGCTCTTTCAAGGGGAACCTCTGCCAAACATTATAGTCCGCAGGCTAGCCTGATATATTTACGAAGTTCTACTCGCATGATAAGCACTGGATAGCTCCTTAAACAGAAGATTTAAATTTCATGATATCCTTTCTTGGAGACCATGACTTCATCTTCACCTTTCTTTTGAGCGATGATAGAAAGTTGATTCACAATAAGTGATATCTACTAGATGTCTTGACTCATTTTGCTTAGTACCTGGCCCGTTATAGTCTTATCAGCAAATAATTTTCTCAAATGAGTGACTACAGAATCTTTCAAAAAGTTTGCCTAGGGAGTAACTCTGCTTGTCTCAATGTTAAAAGCACTCGATAAACTCTCTAAGAGAGTCTTTTGAAACTGATCAAGGCCTTAATTATCTATCTTGCAGGCTATCTAGGACTGAAGAGTTTCTGAGCTACATAAAAAAAAATATTCTAAAGTATTTCAAAGCTTAGTGCTATCTTTTCAATCAGTTCATTTCTGATTTTCTCTAACTCCTATCTCATTTCAAACTTGCCGCCAGGTAAAAGAGTTTCCTAATCTGCCATGCTCACTACAGACCCTAAACTTTTTAGAATGAATACAATAAATACTTTTCTTAGATGGAGAAGAAAACCTGCCTGCTTCTTTATCCACTGACTTCCCGGCCATCGAGGAAGAAACCTTTTGCTCATCTAACTGCTCTTTCACCCTCCGAATTGTGTTATCCAGGTTTTAATTCTACAAAAGTTTTGAAACTCTGAGAAAATAATGAACAAATAAAAACATAGTCATACATATATACATAAATATGTCTTTCTTCAAGAGTTTGGACTTTCCTACTCATGTCCTTGAACTAAGTATCTCGAAAATATATCATGCATACATTTGTGATCATCTCGGAAATTTATTTTCCAGGCAAAGATGAGAAGATTAAAATCATCAACGACGAAGATGAAAAGCGTGAGTTAGAAGCCAAAGAGAAGGCGTAGATAAGATACAATCACACAGACTTCCTCAACTAGTTCTAAAATCTGACAGAGTAGTGTACCTACTTTGTCGAAGGATTAGCAAAGGGAACTCAAGAGTGCATCATTTGTCAGAACCCCATATACCAAAGAAGTGCTCTGTGGAACTGCGACTAATGCCATCAGCCTCTGCATTTGGGATGCATCAAGAAATGGATTAAGAAAATCAACAACCTTGATGACATTGAGGAAGAGAAAGTAAGATCAAATTCGTTTTTAAAGTTGATCCTTCTGGACAGTTAAGAAGGGGTCAGCTGTAGTCGAGAGAAGAGTACGATTCTTAAAATAGCGAGGAAGAGAAGAACTACGAGAGCGAAGCTAGAAAAGCTGCTAAGAAACTACTGGCATTTTACTCTTGGACCTGCCCTAACTGCAACTACGCTTATGCTGAGAATAAGCTACCTAGGTATCTCTGCTATTGTGGAAGATATGATGAGCCAGCTTATTCTCCTCTTGTCCTGCCTCACTCTTGCGGAGAATACTGCGACAAGAAAAGGAATGACATCTGTACTCATGGAAGATGCGATGTGCTTTGTCATCCTGGAAGCTGCCCTCCTTGTGGAATCTAAGTTCCCATAAAGTGCTTCTGTGGAAAAGATACTAAGAAGTTCCCTTGCCAATATTCTTAGAGGAGTCAATATAGTTGCGAAGATGTTTGCGGGAAGATGCTAAACTGTGGGGTCCATTTCTGTCAGGCTTAATGTCATTAAGGCGAGTGTGCAAAATGCAATGTAGACGTGACTCAGAGCTGCTTCTGCGAGAAAGTGGAAAGGACTGTAAAGTGTGGAACAAGAAGATTTATCTGTCAGAAAATATGCGGTAAACAATTAGACTGTGGAAATCACAACTGCTAGAAAGTATGTCACGAGGGCTCTTGCCTTCCCTGTCAGAAAGTTCCCTTTAGAATGAAATTCTGTCCATGCGGTAGATAACCTATTTCAGAGGGGTCTAGAGTCTCATGCTTGGATCCTATCCCAACTTGCAAGAGTAAGTGCGATAGGTTCTTGCCTTGTGGGAAGCATCAGTGCTCTCTATAGTGTCACAACGACGAGTGCATGAAATGCGAGGAACTTGTAGAGTAAATCTGTGTCTGTGGAAAAGAGAAGAGAAAGGTCAAATGTTACTAGTTTAACTATCCAGAGCATCTGAGACAGGAACTTATGAAGCAAGAAGAGCTTGATGATATAGAGGTGTTCAAGTGTAAGAGGCTTTGCAACTAGACTCAATCTTTAAAGTTTATTTTTTTATATTTCAAAATCTTGCAGAAAACATAAATGCAAGGAACTTTGTTGCCCTGCCAAAAAAGGTTTCGATCCTTTTGGAAAGCATCTCTGCCTTAAAACTTGCACGAAGAATCTCTAATGCGGAAAGCATCAGTGCAACCAGTTCTGCCATCTTGGACTTTGCAAACCTTGCAGATACGTTTCTCTGCAGCCTTTGCCTTGCCCTTGTGGAATGACAAAGCTTGAGCCTCCCATCAAGTGTGAAACCCCACAACCTACTTGCAATAATCCTTGCAGTAAGCCTCTTATCTGCGGACATAAGTGCATCGCCAAGTGTCATCTTGGAAACTGTCCACCTTGCCTAGAAATTGTAACCAAGGTTTGCAATTGCGGAAATGAGATCATTATAAATAATTTGGTTAAATGATCATGCCTAATGTTTACTGCAACCAGTAGAAGCATTCTTGCGGAGTTTAATGCAAATAGATCTTTCAATTATAGATTAAATAGCTCAAACATTTATTCAGATCCTGCCTTGCAGCCATAGATGCCAGAAGGTTTGCCATCAGCCAGGCACTTGCTTCAACTCCTATGATGAATTAATGAGCAAGGGCTGCGGAGAGATTTGCGGCAAGCCTAGAAATATGTGTCCTCACAGATGCTTTTAACCTTGCCACCCCAAAACTGAATGCCCTGAGAATTCTTGTGATGCAGAGATCAGAGTATACTGCAGGTGCAGGAACAAAAAGGAAAAACGCAATTAAATCCCAATATGAATGTTAATGAACAGGTTTGTAAACATTTTATGTAAAAGTCAACCGGAGCGTGAGCCCATAGAATGCAACAACGACTGCTGGAAGAAGCAAAGAGAAAATAAGCTTGCTATGGCTTTCGGAAAAAATCAAAGCGATTTTGAGGCTAACAAAGAAGTGTATTATTTTCATCCGCCATCCTTTAATTTTCATTTTTTAAAAAAGATACTATTAACTTCGAGTACTACCCTGAAGAGGTACTTGAATTTGCACAACAGTTCCCTAAATTTGTGAAGAAATGCGAGAACCAACTCACTGATATCTATTATAAAACATTAGATGATTCCTTACAATGTATCGTTTTGGAAAAAGGAGTGAGGAGTTTCTCTGGACTGGGATCTCAGAAGAAGTCCTTCTTGACTACTCTTGTATTTGAGCACTTCAAGCTAGATATGTGCACCTATGGAAACAAGAGTCAGAAGACTGTGACTGATGTGTTTTGGAAAGAGGGCTGTAAGGTCCCTGAGCTAATGGTTTCAGAAGTGATCGCCCTCATCGAGAGAGGAATAATGTCTGCCAGTAGTGAGGAGCAGAAAGCTCAAATCTTTGAAGCTACTCTGCACATCTGGAACGTACAGAAGGGCACAAACATTGACGATTTGAAGAAGTTCCTTTCCAATTTCAAGAATGAGATGTACACGCAGAAGGGAAAGCAAAATACTGCAGGTGGGGAGTACTACATCCACTTCTATAAACGACTTAGAGCAAAGGATGCACTTACTTACATCAGAAATACGCCCAACTAATTCAACAACGTGGAGATGGTCCTTCATCAGAAGTAGGCCATCAAATGTTATTTTTTGCTATATTGAGGCTGGAGTAAATTCTGAGACAACACCTTAACAGGATGCAGCCAATTAGGAGAGAAAGAATAAGGTTAAGAAGGCAGTAGTGGGTGACGACGGCTTTACCACAATCCTCAGAAAATGAGACAGTTAATTATTTCAAAAGAAATAGTTACAAAGCATTTAATTTCAGTTAATTTACTTGCCTAAATCTATATTATCTTTCATTACTATTTATATTAAATGAGGTTAAAAACTTTAGACTTAAATTTTTTATAAGCTTAAAAATAAACACTAAACATTAAACTTTAATGTTTTAGAATGATTATGCGCCAGATTCCATTATTGAAGAACAGAGTATTATTGCATACCTAAGTACAAATTTTGATTGAGTAAAATGGTTTGAAATTTAAAATGAGTTTTATAAAATTATAGCAACTAATTATATCTTATATAAACTTAGTTTTATAAATAGATTCACAATAAAATAAGATATTTTAATTGGGGAAGGGGAGTATCCAACCCGCATATGCGATCCCAGACTAGTTATAAATTTATTACAAAAATTATGGCTTATTTTATTTTTTGAGGATTAAAATCTAATTCACAATAGCGAATAGCGTCATTGATAAGCATACAACTTTGAAGATAAAAATATAGCAAGTAGAATTTAAATAATAGATTGGAATACTACATTCGTTGAATGATCAAAAAATATAGTAGTATATTTAACAATTATATAGGACTAACTATAATTATTATTGATAAAAGAAAGTTTAAGCAGAATGCCAAGAAGTAGAGGTGGGAGCGGTCGCTCCTCAGGAAGATCTTATTCTCGTCCATTCAGCGGGGGTGGGGGAGGCTATGGCTCCAGACCAAGTTACTCAAGCCCCTTCCGCCAGAGTCCTAGGTACTCTTCTCCAAATGCAACTCGATCTGCAACTGCAGCAGCAGCTCCTCGACAATTTGGGGCTGGTACAACTGGTCAGTAACAACCTATGGGTGGTATGAGACCTGGCTTAGGTTCTGCGTTAGGAATGGGTATGGCGCTAGGAGCAGGGTCTGCCTTGGGACACACGGCTATGAACTCAGCACTAGGCGGTCATGGTGAAGCTAGAGAAAGCTCAGCTGGCAATTACGCAGAGTCTCCAAACTACGCACCACCAATTGACTACGATCAGCAATAGCAGCAAAGCATTTGGGACTAGCCATCGAGCAACCAATAATTACAACAATAGAGCTTTCCATCAGAGGGCATGACTTCGACTACGAGCCAGTATCAAATCGAGAGGGCAAGTCCCGACCAATAATTAAACTTGGCTCCTGAATCTCATTTTAAAAAGATGGAATGTTTTTATAATATGATTTTGTATCTGCTGAGTTAGATTCAATGCAAAAAGCTTGCATAAATAAGTCCAACGATTTCGTGGCATGTCTAAAGGATCACCCCGATCAAATAGGACTATGTTAGAGTGCTATGAACTCATTAGTTCAATTTTGTGGTCCTCAAGCTAGCAATCAATAAGCCTTCCAGTGATAAACAACTATTCACACAAGTGATTCTCTATTCGATAGAATAAGTTTTATTAATTTGATTCATGAATCTTGAATTTCAATCTTAACTTGATGTCAAAGTGGGGATCAGCAGCAATAAAAATAAACAAATATGAATTCAAATAACTTCTATCCATAATCTAATTTACCTCATTCACAAATTGGCACTCGCTAGATATCGAATGCTGAGCTTGAACTACAACAGTATTCATAGTTGCAATTATAAAAAGAGTAGGAGCTACAGGCGCTTTCACTAAGCAGGTAAAAGCAACTAGAGTAGATTCTGCAAATAAGAAAGGCAAAGTTAGCTGAACAAGACCAACTAATTAAGCAGCAGCAAGCAGTTGCATTTTATTTATCTATTGCATATATTATATTTCATATATTGTTGTGGTATAGCTGAGAGAAGAAGTTAAATAGAAGAGCCAAATTGTAGATGAGTATGAGATTAGGTTTACGCAACTAAGGACTATAATCGAGCAACGAGAGTTTGAGACTGTTTAAAATTTGCTTGCTCTTCATTTATTATTGATTGTATAATTCTTAAGACTAAGTAGAAAATTGATGGCCTCGAATTCACAGTAGAAGAACTAACTGCTAAACTTACAAAGTAGCTTATTGTGATGGAGCAACTGGAAGAAGACAGACACTCTCTCAGCAACTAACTCAAAGACTTGCTCTGGAGTAAAGACTAAGAATCTAAGCGACAGGCCAGGGAGGTTGCTAGGCTAAGAGATCAACTCAATGAATCTGAATTTGCTTTTCCTTTTCTCATTTTGATTTCTATCTGAGTAAGAGCACATGGTGCAGTTGAATCATTTGAAGCAAGAGTTTTCAGGCAGGTTGAATGAAGATCTGCAAGATAAAAACCAAGAGCTGATAAGGCTTGAAACTATTTATCTGGAGCGATAAAGTGAATAGGACCATGAACTACAAATGTTTGAAAATAAATACTTTATACCTTCATTTTAACTTAAATGATGAGCGAGCAATTGAAAATGAAAGACACTTTATTAGCTGATTAGAAAGTAAAATTGCAAGAGTTGCAGAAGAGAGTAGATGAGTAATCAGTTTAGTAAGTCAAATCCAGTGGCGAGGCTCAAAGGAGGATCATGGAATTAGAGTTGCAAGTCAGCAAGCTGCAAACTGATAAAGAGTAAAGTGAATAGAAGAGGAACGAGCAAGTTGGATAACTGTAAAGTCAACTAGCTTCGACATAGCTGGCCAAGGAAAGGATTGATAACCAAATTCAACATTGATAATTATAGTTGATTGAGTAAGAGCTGAAGCTGGAGATTGAGAAAATGGCATATGAGAAGTCTATCATTCTTTAGAAACAAGATTTAAATCTGCAAAATATTATTTTTTTATAAGATTTTGAGCTGCAGAAGCATCAGACTTCAAGTGGCCATTCTCTGTAGCATTTATCAGACTTACTAACCATTTCTCAATCTGAACAGCAGCGACTGAAATAAGAGGTGGACTTTTTATAAAAAACCCTAGAAGAGAAGCCTTATAAGTAAACACATTTTAATTAATTTGTTTAAAGAGAAGGAGGAGATGAGCAAGCGAGAAAGTGAAGAGGCGAGTACCTTCAACAAAACTGTAGCACAGAATTATGAGAAGTAGCTTAGAGAGTTTAAACTTTAGCTTTAATACAAGTCCAAGGAGATTCTCTAGCTCAAGGAGTAGATGCATGCTTAAATTATTATAGTTTATTGCCATAATAATCTGCATGAGAGTCAGATCGTGGTTTTAAATAAGAACAATGAAGTGGAGCATCTAAAGGAAAGACTTATGAAATTGCATAGAGGGTTAGGTTAGCAACAGCAATCTGAGTTTCAATAAATGAGAAATGAATAGCCATCAAGAATTTATACATCTTTATAATTTAATAATTCTAAAATATTTGAGCCATCCTAAGTCTAAGAAGTAGGAGCAACATCTGTTATAAATGAAGCTTTGAAGCAAAGATTGAGCTTGGACCTCCATAAGATCAAGCAAGATAAATGACCATTACACCTATCTTACCTCTAAAATTATGATATAGTTTCAAGTCTACTTTATTTCCTTAAATAAAACCCATTTCCACTCTATCCAAAGATTACTGGTGAAAGTAAATGGAGGGGTTCTATAAATAATTAATCTAAATAATAATCTTATTAACAAAGCACAATCGGTCCAATATATTATTATGAAATTGGATTCGCCCCTTAATTAATTATTAAGGCCTGGACAGTATCACTACCCATTCCTGGAAATAAATAGAATTATATATAGGCTTGAGTTAATAACCAAGTTGCCCTCCCTCTTCTTAATTCAAAGAAGCTTTAAAATGGTATTGTAGTGATTATGCTTAAAGATATATTTGAAATTAACTATTCATAGCTTATAAGTGTACGAGGGAGGATAATGTTGAAGTTACTCTAGTGCATTCATTTTATTAGGCAGAGTGTGTGATAAATAAATAATTTGATTTTTTGTATGCTTAAAATCCAGACATTTAAATTAAGGCGCCATGTTTAATAAACTTGATGATGTTTAAATTATTGATTAAGGGTCGTGGAACTGATAACGATGGGTAGGGGTCAAAATATAATAGTGATGGCCATTATGGGCGCAAAATAGCCAAACCATTTAAGTCGAGAGAAAAGAAGATTTTTGAGAGGGGAGATAGTGAGATGTGAAGGGGGGTATAATGGAATGGGTCTAATAATGTCTTAATCTTAAAACATGGTGAGAGGAGGGTTTTGAGGAATGGCAGAGGATGATTTAATTTATTACCGAAAAAGTATTATTAAATAAGTCTAACTTCAAGTAAAAAGGGAAATGTAGAGCAATTAAAAATTTGCATAGAAGTATTATAAGCTGAAATATGGGGTTATCTAGTTCACTCTTACGGCCTCAAAGGGAGAGTCTATTCGACAATCACACCTCTACATAATCGGTAGCTATTTCGCGCCTACAGGAATCACTCTTTGTCTATGAAGGTCAAAAGATCTAGAACCCAGGCACTCTTTGGCGCTACTCTACTTTCAAATTAATGATAAATTTGTATTGATTTTCTGTAAGAAAGAAGAGATAGCACTACTGAAGATGCTCAGCAATTCCAAATATTAACGGCATCACAGAGTTCTGCAGATCCTACTTGATGTTGAAATAGTTGCCAATATTCATGTAGAGGTGAAATAATTCAAGTGGTAGACTTTTCATCTCTGAGGTCTCATACTAGGTCCTTTGCTTGGATACCAATTTAATTTTTACTTATCCACAGCATTCATAATCTATATTAACATATTTTTCAATGTCTTACTGCGATGTATAGAAGCGTTTATGCACGCTAGCTTGTTGTGAGGCTTAAATAGGATTCACTCTTAGCTTACAAAGAATGAATCGTTAATAGGAAAAATGACTTCTGAGTTTCAGGTCCTAGATCCATAGCAGTCTCTTCTTTTTTTTATCCAAAATTACATTAAAAATTATTCTGAATCATTAAATTCAATATAATTGAAGGGATCTGCAATGTTCTTAACTTGAAAATCAGTCGTCTTAAGGTTGGTTGGAAACTGTAGATATTATTCCCATTTCACAAAGAGGAAGAAAAAATTTAATTCTATCATAAATATGCCAATAGATATTTTTCAATTTTGCTTTAGAATCAATTGATAACATACATTTAATAATAAAAAGGCCTAAATTTGCGTTTTAAGCACCTATAAAGCTATAATTAGATGAAGTGCTTTTCTATGGCCCAAGCCGAGTGGCTTTTATGCATGTACTTTCAAGAAGTTGATAAGGTAGTTGCTTATTGCGTGGCTGACTACTGTTGAGTTATATATAGATAGGAATTGATTTTTGTTTATACTTGACCTCTCACTCTTATTTAGATATGATTAGTCAGTTTTATGAATCCGTGGCTGATTCTTTAAAAATTCACCAGTTACAAAAAGATCTTCACTTCGTAAAATGGAAATCATATTAATTTGAGTTGAAGTTTTGCACTCAATACTAAATAGCAGCAGCTTTAGATTGTGACATATGCTTGGCTGAACTGCCGCCGCAACGGATCGGTTGAGCAAATATATAGCTAGAATATAACTCTAATATAATTGATTGAATGAGCGGGATATATGATTTCAAATTTCCATTTGGGAGACTCCGCTTTCTTATGGAATATTTCTTGTCCATCCTCATCTTGCATGTTGATATTTGAATCTGCACCGAGAGAAGAACTGGATGATTGAGAGCTGATCACACTTTCTTGAGAATTTTGTAAGGTCTATGAGACTCTCTTTTTGACCGGGGTTGCATTGCTCTCTTGCACTTGGAACCCTTAGAGACAAAAAAAAAGCACACAATAAATATTCTCTTAAATAATATGTTGTTGGTGATGAGACCGAATTTTTTCACAGGCTTGGGGAGGGTTGGTCTTAAAGTACCGCTAAAACTGCGTTTCAAATAGATATATAACTTGCAAACGAAAGGATTAAAAAGTTTCTGAAGACTAGATTGGAGAGACAAGAAGTCGTCACAAATCATTACAGACCAGTCGTTTTAATCCAGAGCGGCTCTATTCAAAAAATAGATAAGAATAAACTATTAAATGAACTCCTTGAGGATCTCAAAAAATGAAAAATAATCTTGTTTGCCGTAAGTGGGTGGTGAGAGTAGCATATTAGGGGTTTCCAGGCCATCGATTTAAAGTTAAAAATTGATATATTGATAATCGTTAGAGGACTCTGCGACTTGATTGCAAGAAGAGCCGTAAAGTTCTTTGAAGCACATCTGTGAGTGACCATGGTTTTTAAGAAGTTAAGTCTCTCCCTCCAATTTTATTAGAGGTCGCTCATCAAAAGAGCTAAGTCAACTAAATATAGATTAAATCCATATCCAACATTATTTAATGTCTGGTTCTTTAGTTTCTGAGGAGAGAGTTATAAGGTACTGGTGTGGGTTGGATATTGACAAGGGCCATAAGTTGGGAAAATTAAGTCTTGTCTATGCGTGGAATTTTTATCTTTGGCTCTTTGAAGTCTGAAATGGTGTTTCCACCACAAATCATCTCGCTTTGCAATTTTGTGGAGTTTTCACCTGAGAATTAAAGACATACAATATTTGGAATATCCATTATAGAATTAACTTCATTTAATTGAATGAGTCCGAAAGGAGATCTGCAGTGTTCTAACAGTCGCTCCAGAGACGTTTCTTAAGAACTTTATGCAAAATATAATCAGTATGGATATTTATCGTGGGCATGAAATTTGAAGGGTGTAATTTGAGGTTACTTGGGAGGGGTATGCAAAATTTAATAAGTGTGGATATTTATCGTGGGCATGAAATTTGAAGGGTGTAATTTGAGGTTACTTGGGAGGGGTGCCTTTGTTGAAAATTAGTTCCTGGTTTGCCTGGTTCTTGCTTTTTTAGGGAAGGAGGAGGTTTTACTTATTTATAATCATGCCCCTCATTTACTTTTTCAAAATTGATGAAGATGGCAAACAATAAGTAGTATTTACTTGGTGAGGTTTGATCTTGGAGTAAATCTGGAGAAGGAGTCGCGTGAATCCTCGCTATCCTCAGCAGAGCCAGTTGAGACGACGTCGAGGGGAATGGGGAAGTGACTAATGACTTCTGGTCGGGGTGCCTAATTTAACGTGGCTGCTCGCACAGTAGCAGGCTACTTGAGGCAGTTAGTTTGGTCTTGCCGTAAGACTCGTGTACTGAGGAACTATTGCTCCAGTTCCTGTATTCCGTACTCACTCATCTTCTTTTAGTTATAACCATTTTATATAGAATTGATTAACGGATATAGATTTGTTGTTAGTTGATGGAATCAACAGTCTTGGAAATGGTGGAGAGAAACTAACTCACTTTGTTTGAGCTCTAGCAGGTTTTATTTACAATTTATTGTGTTGGAGTATTTAACTCCTCCATCTCTGTATTTGCAAATAATTTTAGTGTAGAAGAAGTGTATTTTTATATTTGCGAGAGCGAGAACTGAAAAAGTTTAGACGTCGATGGGGCCAGCAGGTGCGAAGGTGGGGGGTGTTTGCATAATCATCTTTTTGTAATATATCTCTATTATAATTGAGCAGCAGTCAAATAAATACCTAATAAATTAGTTATTAACCCTTGTCACTAAAAAATGTAATGCTAGCATAAATTATTTTAGCTATGATTATTATAATAGTGAGAATTAATGATTCTCTTTATATGAATTTATATTTGTACGAGTGATGGGAAAGCTGTTTGAGTAGTAGGAAGGAAATAAGTAGCGTTAACAATCGAGCCTCTTTTGTCTCTTTATAAAATTTTATTATCCCTCAATTGAATTTGAATTCTTAACACATGAATGTTCAATCATGAAATTATAAATTATTAAAATTTAATTAAATGGTTTTATTTAAGGAATATATTCGATCCAATGAACATAAGCTAGCTCTAATATACTATTTTATTATTGGCTATGCTCCTCCCATTCTCAAACCACCCTTAAATAAAATTCTCGCATATATTTATTTTTTGTTAAATACTGGCATTTGGGAAGGAGTCTGATCATAACTTATAAACATATTGAATAGTGATTAAACTTTCATAAATTTCTGATCTCAAAGTTCCCCGTACAATAATAACTAATGACTCACTCCAGCCACCCATACACTCCGAATCACCCACTTAAATAATTCAACTATGCGATTTTTCCGCAATTTATTAATTTCAAATAATATTTTACCTGAATTGGATCCTTTATATATCTTTAGAGACTGTTTATAGGAAGATCGTGCAAAGAAGAATGAAAGATAAGTGAGTTTAAATTATTTTAAGTTGAAATTATTAAATGAAAAAGACACAACGCAACTTATAAAGATCCATAAAACCTACATTTAAATTCTGAGGCATTGTTGCGAAAGTTAGAAAGCAATTGTTGAAAATATAGTCTCGGACACCTTGCATTCATTTATATTAGAGAGTGGGAAAGTTTTTTGCCTAAATTTTAGAAACTAGCCTTCAATTTAAAATTTACTTTAGCAATGAAATATGTCTGTTACTTTTTTGCAGTAAATATTGAGATACCAAAAGTTAGAACAAAAACCTACACTCCACTAATAAATTTGAAAGTATTCCTACTTTGCAATAACCATTGATACTCCAAAAGTACAACTCATTAAAGAACTTGAAATTGAAATCAATCAGAGATGAATGAAATGCTAACACAACCGATTATCATGTCGGTCTACTCACTCATGAAAGCTGGCTTGCTACATGCAAGGAGAGACTGCCCTATGTGCTAGAGCAGGATGCTCTTCAACATGGATATGATTGCTAATTCAGACTATCGCTGGACTTGCACACTATGCTTCTACGCTCTGGAGCTTACCACTTCAACACCGCTGAATGGAGTAAAGATCGATGAATTCGATCTTTTCCTTAGGATATGGTGTGAGAGTAGCGCCCTCAAAATCACTCAGATCTCAAACGTATTGAGGACTTCTCATTCGAAGGCACATCAGAAGATTTATAGATTCTCTATGGCACACTACTGGCAGCGATATGTAAAGCCTTATCTCAAATTGCCAGGAGTGGTGGAGATCGATGAGACCATGTCCAGTGCAAAGAAGTATGCAGTGGGTACTAAGTTCCCTCACCAGAGGTGGGTCTTCGGTCTCTTTTGCAGAGATACACACATCTGTGTCATGTACTTTATCAAGAACAGAAACCACTGGAATATTTACCCACACTTGAAGTCGCATATAGATCCTGGAAATGTGGTAGTGAGTGATGAGCACGCCACTTATGTGTGCCTTTAGAGCGCTAAATCTAGACTTGCGTAATTTGGATGGTACCACTTTTGGGTGGTGCACTCAGCAGGCTACTCTCACGAAAAGTTTCCCTTTCTCTTCACCTCTAATATCGAAGCAACTTGGGCTAAGCTGAAGCGCTAAAACACTGGCCTCAAACAGATGAATACTAAGAAACAGATAGAGAGCTATTGTGATCAGTTTTGTCTTAGATACATCTTAAAGAAGGACAAGGTGTACCCTTTTGCACTTAAGGCAATTCGCATATACTTCGACGACATGATCATGAGATTTAAGTAGCTCACTCACTATGAGGAGATATTCTATCCAAGTGCGGGAGCCATCGAATTCTACTGTGACTCTATCCTCAAAGAGGGAAATGAGAAGATTATGAAAGTCTTCTAGCTGGAGAACTATGCAGATCGCTAGTATATGAAGCTCTTCAAGAATTACGACTCTGATGAGCTGCAGAGGCCAGGGCTTCCAGACTCTGAGATCGATCCTTCAGTGCTCTACTACATAGAGCTAGAGAAACTAAGAGCTTAAAAAATATCCTAAGTCAATAATATGCTACTACCGATTTGTTATAACCTATGCGCAGATAAGGAAGAAGATCCAGAGGAGGAGCGTCGGAGGGACTTAGAAGCTCAAGCATCTTATAAACACCTGTTCATCAGCTCAATAAATTCCTTGGATGATCTAAGGTATCAAAGGGAGGCTCACTAAAGGGCAAGTGAGAATTCTATCTGTGTTAACTATGATAAAATGAAGAGGCCTGGCTTCACTATGGGCAGATACTTGAGCACTTGGTGATACTTATTCTACCTTAGAGGATTGTAAATAGTCAATTTTTAAACCTCCTCTTGGCTGTTTGAGCATATCTGCTATTCAAATATTTTAATTCTAAAAATTTTTATAATAATCCTTTCTTATTTTTATAAAGACTCCTCCTAACGGTTGTTTGGTGCTACTTATTATTTCACTTGAGTTTATGATTTCTTTTAGCTCTCCTTCTCTAATTTATTTAGCTACAGAAGTTAAAAATGAAGTAAGACTTAGCGAATCCTTAATAGCGAATTGAAATTGTGTGTCTTTGAATTTCTTTAAGACAATTTTTAGTTACTAGTAGTTAAATTTAAACCCTCTATACTTTAGTTTATAGTAATTGCCAATTGAGTGTGGTGAAAGTATTAATTTGTGCAATTTAGTTGATAAAAATACTAAAATATATTATATTTCATTATATTTCAACTTTACCTTGCTGAGAAAATATGGATTCAAGCACAGCTCAGTCGAATCCCAAGTCAAGCCAAAATGACACCTCCCCAGCTCAAACTCCAAAGCAAGAATATATAGTAGAGGTCATCAAGAAGCCAAGAACCAATTACTCAAGCAATGTGCTCCGCAGAGCAGTGCCTAACGTCAACATCTAGATGAAGAAGGAGTCCATCACTATTAAATTCATTCCTTTTCATATTTCACAATGGTAAAGCTGAAGGTGCTAACCATCTTGAAGCTGCCTCAGGACTAGTAGAATTCCCGCAGAGTCAGGACTTTCGATAACATTCCTAAGATACTCAGTTTCCAGTCCCAGCACAACGACACAGCCAAGCACCGCAGTCGCTTCATAGAAAACTTCAGTGGGAATGAAGGTATGGGGCGTATTGAGGAAGATGAGGAGGAGGAAAGCAAGAGCAAGAAGACGCGCTCCTTCTTCCATCACAAGAACAGAAAGACAGAGGATCAAGCAGACAGCCACGCTTCTAGAGATGAATTGAGTATGGGGAGTTCAGACGAGGGGTCCTCAATTGATGGAGGTGACGAGGATGAAGAAAGCATTTACTAATAGCTCATAGCTTCATAGGGAGGAGGTGCCTCAACTGGAAAGTAGGTGGAGGACTTGGTGGACAGAGAGACTGTGGACTTACTACACGCCTGTTCCAAACTCCCCTACCCCTCGGAGCTGGATCTGTCTGATAAGTTCGTAAACTTTGGACCTAGGAAGAGAAACAAGACTCTCGTGCTAGACATGGATGAAACTCTCATACACAAAATAAAAATAAAATAAAATAATTGCTTACTAGTTTTTATTATCACGCAAGGTTCTTGACATCGCCAGAGATGGAGAAAAACGACGACGGGCACTTTACGATCCACCTGGAGAACAAAGAGGATGTGGTGAAGGTGAGCATCAAGATGCGTCCCTTCCTAGATAATTGCCTGGAATACCTCGCCAAGATCTACGAGATAGCGGTCTTCACAGCTGGGGAACAGTCCTACGCAGACGCAGTGCTTGATTAATTAGATGAGGGAAGGCAGATTATCTAGCACAGGCTGTATAGACAGCACTGCGTGAATGCAGCAGACGGGATTTACGTGAAGGACTTGCGCATCATCAGAGACAGAAATCTCTCGGATGTGATCCTAGTGGACAACTCCATCATCTCCTTCGCCTTCAACATGGACAACGGAGTTCCCATCAGCGCTTTCATTAGATCAAATATATGCTATGACAAATCAAGTGAGTGTATATTATTTATAGATAACCAAATGATGAGGAGTTCCTGTATTTGGTCAGCTATTTGGAAGAGGTCTACAGCTATCCAGATGCGAGGGACCACATCGCAAAGACCTTCAAGCTGAGGGATCAGATGGAGAAATACTGTGGCACCAGGGGCTACTGATCTCATTATAAATAAAAAACAAATGCACCACCACCACTCCTGTTCATCTTCCACAATTAATTATTCTACTATGTAATTTCTCTACAAATTGAATCACCACATAGCTTATTTTATTGATAATCAAAGTGATATCTGAAGAAGTGAAATAAAGTGAGAGAATCTTACCTCTCTCTTTTTAAATTGTATTACTTATTTAATACTTTAATCAACTGGTTTATTGAGGAATTTGGATAAGGCAATCATCATTTATTAAAGTCTAATAAGAACTCCCGTTCTAAAATATAGTGACTGGATTCTTCTCAAGGCCCATTATAAATAATATAGAAACATTAAATCAGAGACAGAAGAACAAGAGAGTTTAAACAAAAAATGGATCTTCGCAATAACTTACAGACGCCCACTTCAAACATGTTCGACAGCGTGAATACACCTACCTCGCACAGTCACCCCTCTCACCCCTCCATGCAGATGCCGCCAACTCACTACCAATAGCCACCGCCACATTAGCCCTAGCAATAGATCATATCTACTCCGCAAAAGTTGAACGAGCTTCAGAGCTAGCAACAGCTGCAGTAGCAATATAGCATGACATCCTAGCAACAATAGTAGATCATGCATCCCAACCAAATGCTTAGGGATTAGCAGCAACAGATGCAAATGCCACCGACTAGTCCCCTAAGGCTCAAACATGATGGGCAACCACTCTTCTTAAAATATTAACAGCATTTAGTTAAAAAGTAAAAATTACCTAAGTCTATATATTTGAGCATGAGTATGTCAATGAGTGGCCCTCAAGGCGGCTTAAATTAGGATCACCGCCATAACTCTCTCTTTAATTTTTGAACTCTAGCTTCAATCAGCAGTCGCTCGTTCATCAAAGCAGCAACAACCTCTCATCCTCCCATTCCTCAATGGCTATAGCTCCCTAAGCGAACCCATAAATGCAAGGGAGGCGCTCCTTACTCCTCTGACTAGATGAGCTAGCAACATCAGAACTACATGCAGACTCAATACATCCTCTAACAGCAATAGCAACTGATGAAGGAACATAGTCTATAGTAGTAGATGCAATAGCAAAACTAGTCTGCCCCTCAGATGGGCTAGAACAATGGATAGAACCCCAATAAATGCTTGTGTACAATAAGATAAGTTTAAAGTTTTACTTTTAAATGAGTGCGTAACAAAACCCAAAAGAGCCAATAGAAATATCCACAGTAGATGCCTCCAGGATATCAGAGAAGCCCCTACTCCTAATTCCTAGCCAATGACTCCCCCGCCCATGCAACACTCATCCTCCTATCCAAACAATCCTTCTAACTCACAAAGCATTCTTCTTTTAAGATATATTCTCAAAAGCTAAAATGGCGGGCCCATGAGTTAAGCATAAATTCAACAAATGCAATAGATGCAAGCTATGTAGTAGCAATAGTAGCTTCTCTAATAGAACTAGCTAATGAACATCCAGTTTAATGAGCAGAAGTTTCTTGCAAGTCTTAATCCAGAGATGCAAATGCAGTATCGAAACATGCCTCCTCAACACCAACAGCAATTCATCCAGACTTAAAAAATGTACTACTATACTCAAAAATTATTGACTTAAGATGAAAAGCATTCAAAAGAAATTGGCAATAACAACAGCTTAAACAGTAAATGATGATGCACCAACAACAATAGCAAATGAGATAGTAGTAGATGCTTTCTTAGGAAGAGGGAATCAAGAATGGCTTAACCACAGAGGGCCCGCAAGTGCCAAATTCTCAAAACCCATCCGCTTATTAGAACCAAAGTTCCTAGCAGCAGAGCCAAGGATCCTCTTAAAGAGAGGCATATTTAAAGTACCAGCAGCAATAGATGCAATTATAAGCCTAGTCATCTACATAAGGAGCTGGTAGAGCTCTATTATTTTACTCTTGATCAATAGATGCCATCCTAAGAGAGACCCTCAAATCCAAATAAGCATGCCTAGTAAACCAAAGGGTAAGATTTAGCTGCGCAACCTCACTTGATCACTCCAGGCCATCAAGGAATGTCTTAGCCTCTCTCACAGCACTCTATTAATGTTTAATCAGAAATGGCTGGCCAATAGTTCGCCCTCCATCCGGCTCATTAGAATCCCAGTCAAGCTCAGCACCTTTCCTTCTCTAACTTCAACTCAAACACCTTTTAGCCAAAGAGCTCCCCAATCCCATCCTAAGTGATAGCTTAAAATAACAGCATTAGTGTAGCAAACCCAAATATAGGTCCACATACATAAATGCAAGATCCTCTCATGTAATCTAATAGGGCCTTAACTTTCACAGGCCAAGAGCAATAATTTGACCAAGGCAATTTCCAAAATAGGATCGCTGATTATGATACCTCATTCATTTATAATAAATATGATTAAAAAGAGGAGGAGGTCAAGGTTCCAATTACAGCTACTTAAGCTCCTAAGAAAAGCAGGGCAAAAGCCTAAGTAGCAGCGACTGAGGGAGGAGTCGAAGTCTAGAAATCGAAATCTAGAAAGAAGGAGAATGCTGGTTCTGATAAGAAAAAGAGCAGGGGAAAAGCTTAAGCCCAAGCTCCCTCTTAGAATTTGTATTTTAGTTTTGGAGGCTTCGTAGATGAGTGATGCAAACAGTAACATGCCTTTTATTGCCCCAACTTCCATGGACTCTAATCTCTTAGTGGTGCCTCCTCAGATTCTTTCTCAACTCCAAGAATAATAGGCTTTCGTTTAACCAAACAAAGAAGAACCTATTGGTCAGTCTGAGCTTATCATAGTTAAAGGATTATAATTCATTTTAGTAAGCTTTAGACTCAAGAAAAGAAAGCTAAAAAGCCCAGAGTGAGTCAGAAGAAGGAAAAGAAAGCAAAGGATTAGGTAGCAGCAGAGCCTGCATCTCAAATTGCAGATGGTATTCAAGCTATTCCCTCAGCTGTATTTCCTCAGGCCTAATTTCAAGACCCCCATCAAGTTCAGCCTTTAATGAGATTCTAAAATTGATCGATTTTAGTATTAAAGGAATGAAACCAGCTATGTAATCTATATTTTTATGGAGGAGGTTAAAGAACAAAAAATCAAGAAACCAGAACTACTAACTATCTAAGGCCTTATGAATGAGATCACTGAGCAGTCTCAAGTACAATCAGAATAAAAGAAAGTGGTAAATGCTGAGGCTCCTTCCTCAGACTAAAAGAAAAAGAAAGCCTCCAAGCCAAAGGAGAAGGCAGGTGCAGTTGGATCAGCACCTGCTAAGATAGAGAAGCAGGAGAAGTATGAGGACTTTTAGAAGCGATTTGAGAAGTGCATGAAGATGATGAAAGAGCTCAAGTCGCAATAGTAGCAGCAGAGTATGAGTGAGTAGTATATAGAGACTAGGTACGAGTATTCTCTTACGAACTCCATTTGCAGCACCGCCTCTTCCGTATCTGCAAGAGGCTAATGGAGATGTCACCTATCACAATTAAATTTTAAGTTGTTCTTCATTTTCTTAAATTACGTGAGACAGTTGAGGGGCTAGGAGCTTCAAGAGCAGGTTAAGGAATGGGCTAATGAGGATCAAGTCTTTGTTTAAAAGATAAAGGTAGATAAGAACTTACAGCGTAAAGCTGAAAACTTCTCTACCATCCTTCACAAACGTTTTTCCAATCAAGCACAACTTACAAATGAGAAATAGGTTCTTGAAGAGTAGGAAAAGCTAGCCCAATAGTTGAAAAACTAAGAGTTCACACAGTAATAGCAATAGTAGTAGTAGCAGCTGTAGTAGCAAATATTGATACAAAGATAGATGTAGCAGCAACAGGTCTTAGACCCCTCAGCAATAAGCCAAGTCTCAGTTACCTCAAATGGCGGTGGGAGGATAACCTTTAAATATGACTGTAAGCCAAAGTGAACCTACTGACTATCAAAAATAGGCCCTGTTATATTCTTAACAGTTGAACACCTAACTTACATCATCTTCTTAAAATGGGAATGATTAAATGTAAAAAGTTTAAAGTATGATACTGTTGTTCCAAGTATTTAGCCTCAAGATAAGCTGGGACAGCATCACACCCTTCTAAAACAATATTCAAGTCATAAATAGAACTTTAATTTATTGATTATCCCTTCTTGCAGATAAGTAGAACAAGAATAAGAGATAGAAAACGACTAAGCAATAACCTCCAGCAGCAGCAGCAGCGGTTCACTAAGTAGAAGAAGTCAAAAACCAAATTGAAGGAGTTTAAATTCATGCATCTTATATTTTACAGATTTTAAAAGGAAGCGGAGTTGATGCATCTATAAAAGCATAGAGCGTTGAAATTGCAATTAATGTAAATGAAGGTGGCCAAAAGAGAAATACCAAGGAAGCCTCAAAGAAAGCTGCCCAAGAAAAAAAGCAAAGTCTTAATTATTTAATTTTCTATGATTGAAAATATTTCATTAAGTTAGGAGAAGAAGACTGCAGAGGGAGGTAAGAAACAGTCAGTGAGGGGAAGCACTAAGAATCTTCATGAGAAGGTTAAATCACAGAAGGTGACTCTTCAAATTACCGAACAAGAAAAAGCTGCTGCTCTTATTGATGATAGTTAAAACCTAAGTCTATATTTTTCTATTTAAGTTTGGCCTCAGAGAGTTCAGCGCAGATAGGCTATTCCGCTAAGCAAATAATATAGGAAGATAGAGCAACTATTTAACAGCAAACTCTTCTAATTATCTTTTTTCTTCAGAAGTAAATGGAGCACCAGTAGATGATATAGCAGAAGAAGTAGGCTCCTGAAAATATAGGAATCGATATCAACAAGCTAATAACTAAATCAGAGGAGAGAGACAAGAGCCATCATTCATCTGCTCAGGCTCATCCAAGTAACCAGATTAATGAAGCATCATACTAAAAAGGTCAAGATGCCTTCCCCCAGTCCTTAGCTTAGCCATAACTCAGTGCCTAAAACTCAAGCGACCAAGCCAGATAGCAGCAGATCAACTCATCATCCTAGAAGTATGCTTCAATGTAGCACTCTATGGCTCAGGAGAGACTTCTCCCACAACCTACGAATTAAACTTACAATTAGCCAAGCACAGATTAATAACTCCAGCAACAGTAAGCGATAATCTAGCAACAACAATTGGCAATCTAGTAGTTGCACTATCTTTAATAGTAAATGCAGTACAACCAGGGCAACCCTTAGGTCTTACTGAAGCTATAGCAGAAGTATCAGCAGATTTAAATGTAGCTTCAAATGAGTAGTGGCAGCGGTGCTCTAGGCTTAACTTAGGAACAGTAGTAGCAGCTCTACCAATAAACCTTACTCAAACACCAGTAGTAGCTTCAATAGCAGCAGTAGTAACTTATTCAACAGCAATAGCTATAATAACAATAGCAAATTTAATAGCAGTAGCAGTAGTAATAGCATTAACAATAACAATAACAGTAACTCCAATAGTAGTAATAAAGTACTCTCGGTAATCAAGGCAGTTTAGCATCTGCTTAATAGCACTAACAGCAGTAGAACCAGTTTTAAGTGCCACTCCCTCCTGGTTAAGCACAAATGCAATACTAACAGCAGCAGCAA
The DNA here is from genome assembly GCA_027382625.1 of Tetmemena sp. SeJ-2015. Classification (NCBI taxonomy): domain Eukaryota; phylum Ciliophora; class Spirotrichea; order Sporadotrichida; family Oxytrichidae; genus Tetmemena; species Tetmemena sp. SeJ-2015. The sequence continues at coordinate 52,071 of JAJKFJ010022428.1, forward strand.
CAATAACAATAGTAGTAGTAGCAAATGCTTTAGGCATCAAACACTAATCAATAATAGCCGATGAATTAAGCTGCTGGCGCACCCAACACAAATAACCTTCAAGGGAATTCAATGACTAATGCTGGATTCTCTGGCTATTTCAACAAGTATTAAGAGTAGCAAACTAAGGGCTAAAGAACTCAGTAACCTTCTACTTTTAAGACTACTACTTAACCCTATACTCAAAATGCTCAGCATAACATTCAGTAGGCTTTAGATTTTATATTGCTATATTATTTGTTTCCTAGCTTAGAATGCTCAACCTATTCAAAGCAAGCCTCCCCTTATTGAGGATCCTTAAGCACAAGCACCTAATAAATTGCAAAGTGTTTAGAGATCTGCCTCTCATGCGAACAAGCCAGGGAAGGAGTAGATGGGACAAAAGATTAGCACTCAGAATGCTGTGCTATCTAAATCTTAGAAGGCCTAATAACTTGGAAAAAGAACTCCCAACAGACTTTAGAGCGACAAACACGATCTACTCGGTTCATTGTAAAACTCTTAAGAAAATCTCAGCTTTGATTCAGTCTCTAATGATTCCTCGAGCGACAACATCACTGGCTCCAACAAGAACCAGATTTCAATCTCTAACTCTATTGTTGGAAAGACTTCAAACTCAGTTGCTCAGCAATTAACTTTTAAGTTGATAATAACTTTACTATTCATAATAGGATGGGTAAAGTGAGAGTGTGAGATCTATTCCTTATTAGACTTATGCTAATGGATAGAATAACTCCAAGTAGAATCAGTAGCTGAAGCCTCAGAAGTCTTTCTCAAATGATCCTCACACTCTTTAGTCTAAGTAGAAAAATGAGGAGCTGAAGAACTCTAAGCTGCCAGTGGAAAGGATGCATCAATCTCAAAATTAACTCCCAGTTGGTGAATCCGCTCTCTAGAAAGGGAATAATCTGGGAAACTTCTTGAATATGTACTCTGAGAACACTTATCAAAGCGCTTCTCAATCTCAGGACTTAAACTCAAATTTAAATATTTTGTAAGGACTAGTAGCAATAGCAGCAAATCAAAGTACCTTATGTCTCTCAGCACTCAGGCACTTCTTTGAATAAAGTAAATGCAGCTAGCTAGGCTCATAATCAGCAAAGTTAGATTTAGAATGCAAATCAACCTAGTCAAGTTTCAAGTACCAATAACATCACTCCAAATTAATTGTAAATTTTCATAATCAAAATTTGACTATTTCCAAGCTAGGAGATGGCATAACATATTCATCATGCAAATCAATAGCCACAGACACTTCTCTAGCTCTCTTAAACTCAGTCATCCCACTTTCAATAGCAATAGAATCCCAATCAAATTATTTATCACAAGTTTATTATTGCTGTTGATAAATAACTAAGACTTCAATCAAATAAAATCATTTGTAAATCTTTGAAATATCGAACGAGGATTTTTTAATTATTCATTACTTTTTTATATTTTAAATAATACTAAAAGAGGGAAATTCACTCAAAACCCCATAATATGATAAGAAAGTGAAAATAAGTTGTGTATAATTAATTTCTTTATTAATACTTATAATCATGCGAGTCAAACGCGAAATTACTCAAAAATAACTACATGATCCATCCT
>JAJKFJ010022430.1:0-81101 GCA_027382625.1 Tetmemena sp. SeJ-2015
TTTTTAAATTTTAAATGTTGCCATAGATTTCCCTCCACGCCTAACAGGATTAGGAGGGTGAGTGGAGACACTCACTTTGAATTATCTCTCCAGTAGAGCTAAACCACCTTCCAGGGCTTCGGCTGCCATTATCCCTTGCCTCTTTTAAGCACTCACCACCACCCAATGGATTACCAAACCAGTAAGCCTTCAGGGAAAGGGCGACCGATGCCTAGTGCCGGTCGTGTGCGTCCTGAATTTTAACTTTCTAATTTAATAATTTGTAAATTATAAATTTTTAAGAATAAATATAATAGAGGATCTTAGCTTCAACTAACCTTAATATATAGACTCAATCTTATGTGCGGAATAAAAAAGGATCTCCGCAGAGAAAATTATAAGCTTATTTTGAATTTTATGTTATAAATAGCGACACATATGGACTTGGAAATAAAAATATAGTCATAACTCAATCCCACTACTCTCACAACAAACAAATTAAATTCATAATGAAATTCTAATAAAAAAATTTATTCTTTTTTTCATTAACTCTCATATAAACTTAGCTGAAACTTATGGATTACTACATAGTCAGTTAAAATAATTCAGACCATGAAAAATATATTTCTCTTACTACTTTTTATTTAAGGTTTTAACGAAATGAGTAACTCAACTGCACTTCTGAATTCTCTCTAGAGCAGTTCGCTCTTAAATTAAGTATGACGGGTGCAGCTGGATGAGTTCCGGCCACCTTTACTTTAATCGGTATATTAACTTAACCCACTATGATATCCTCAAATTAGATTAAATAATCATCTTAATTCTCTATCTTAGAAAATATTTACGATTGTAATACTGGGAACTTAAATAGAGTAAGAGAAAATTTTCTGATTTATTTTTTGTGCTTTTGAACGAGGGAAAAATAATTAGTAGTGGTAATAATAGCTAAATTTTACGAGTCAATCACCTATTTATGCAGTACGTCATAAATATTCAGCTCCTGCCCTGATCAATCCAAAACTTCGGGTTCTTAAAAACTTATTATAAATCTATTATGAAATTAAATATAATTTATTTATTCTTATGAATCAAGCATTTCGATACTTCGCATGTTGAAGAGATAGATCCTGAGTTAAATCCACACAAAATATTTTTATTAGAAATCTTTCACAATTAATTTAAAGTTGCTCTATCAAGGTACAGAGCAAACTTAAAAATTGTAATTTACAATTTGATGCTATTTTCGGTACAGCTCTGGCAAGGTCGATTAAGATATAAGTCTTTATAGCTACTACTAGTCTACTTCTCCAGGGTATAATGAAGAGAGAGTTAGGCTGTCAGGAGCGGGACCATAAATTTGGATTGGTAGTTAATGTTTTCCTAAAAAAACCAACTCACTATATAGGAACTGTATTTTTAGCTAATCCGACCACAAACCACTACTATAATCCACCCTATTTAATAAGGAAATACACACGTTAATTCAAAGTTATTGTGCAAAAATATAAAAATATTGATAAAGAAATTGATCAAGATTTATATCCTTAAATATTATCTATAGATTTAAATTCTTAAACCTGAATATCAGAAAGATGAGATCCGCCTCATCATTCCAAAATTTAGGATTAAAAATTATTATAATGGTGAAATCCAAATAGATATAGAAAATTAATTTATCCTAAAATCTTCAAACTGTTTTGTTAAAAAAATAAATATAAACAAAAAATATGGTGCAATTTTATCTAAAAGGATTATAGAAGTAAATTAAGAATCCAAAATTTATAAATTAGAGCAAGTAATCCATTTTATATTCCATTACTATTAATTCCTCTTTGTTGAAATTTATCAATTTTGAGGCTGAAATCCAGTTTGACTTTTTGTTTAAGTTGGATATGATGTCCAATTATTTTATACTTGCTACTGCTAGCCTTAAATAAATGAATGAAAATTATCATAAATCTTTATCCTTCTCCTAATTCTATCTTTGCCTATAATAGACTTTGTTGGCTCTTTGTTTTCTGATCTCTATCTCCTAATTCACTCCTGTTTGTGGAGTTTTCAATACCTCCGCTTACTTAGAAGCCATAGCCATTTTGATTATACATTTACAAGTTCTACTAATCGTTTTGATATTGGTTGACTGGATAAAAAGAATTTATTTACTAAATTTATATTTTTACGGGGATAGCCAACAGCTGGCTGAAATTGATTATAGATAAGTGGCTGCTGCATAGGAGGAGGTTGATTATAATATTGAATCTATTATTGATTTTGAATAAAAGGGGCAGCTTAAACTTACAAATATCTCCATAGAATTAAATAAATTTCAATAGCAATTTTTCTAACTTGCTGTTGCTGCTGTAGTTATAAACAACAAGATTATTTATTTATGTAATTTAAATTATGTTTTTTAGTTAATACTAGAGATTTTAGTGATTAATTTGCAGTCTGGCTCTTCTGTTTCTATTGCCAATCCAGCAAATTACTGCAGTTATTCTCAAAAATAAATAAGTAGCTTAGTATATTTTTTAAAGTTCTCTTTAAATTTTCCTTTTAATTGCTTTTGCAATACAATCACAGCAATCTAAAAAATACTTTAGTCTTTTTAAATTAAAAAGATGAGGATTTCTATGAATGACAACCCCGACAGATATTATGATAATGTAAGGGTCATCTTAAATTTAAAATAAAAAATAGAAAATATAATTTACTATAATCTGAGAACCGAAGTGGGGAATCTGATGAGGTTTTCTAATTCTCCAAAAGCAGGGAATCTGCTCTCAATTTCCCCTCGTTGAAATTACGATTCCCATAATTCTAGTTTTAAGTCGACTCCATGATAAGCTTTTAAAAGATAGATTATGAATGTGTAGTGTATTAATTTAAGAACTATTTATTCAATCAATGAAAAATTAAAAACTACAAAGAAAGAAAAATAGCAATTATATTTGCTACTTTCACAAGATTGAAGGTTATATTTGATGAGAAGTTAGAGTAAAAAAGGATTTATATTTCTTTGATTTATTAGTGAGTGAGAGAGGAGATATAAATTATTGTCTAGCTTATTAAAAAAAGAGACTGAAGGATTAAATAAAAATAGTCAATTATTATTACGTATGAGATCAGGGAACCTGGCTGCTCGCGCCTCGCTATAAACCTACCAATATATTAACTACAGTTGCACTACGTTTTGGGACGACTTGCTAGAGTAAATCCAGCCCCTAAAATTATCTAATTAATTTAAGAAAGCTCTAAAAATAAATTTGATTGACTCCATTTTTTAGAATGGTAATGGCGTTCTACTAGAACTTGCAAGCAAGTGAAAGTAGGATTATTATTTTTTTAGATTTTGGGATAAAAAGTTAAAGGCTTTTTTGGCTATTTGAGTCCTGTTTGCTTTTAAGGGGCAGTCTTAGGATTTATATCATAGTTATTAATAATCTTAGTGCATGACCAAAATGATAATAAAAAAAGACTAACTGTTATTTTTTGTATTTGAATTTATTTTTAGTGCACTATTATCTTCGATTTATATATATTGAATAAGTATTTTTAAGTCAGTGCATTCTAAACCTATCGCTAATTAATATAAACAAGCATGATCTATATTGTGAATTGATTTGAGCGATATTAATTATGGGATTGAAATCAGAACCGTAATATCCCTTTTTAAGCGCGATAGCTGAGTCCACTATAAATTATTAAATTATTAAACACACTTTTATTAGCAGAGTATCCTTTACTCACTCACTCCATCATAACCAGTCCAAACAGACAACTCCGACCAGTGCCCCCAAGAAAAATAAAAACTCAATGATCCAGAGAAATACACCCCAATGGGAAAACTTAATCTTCAATTTCAAAGTTTCTAAGTCAAAAAAATTATTATGAACTCACTAAAGCAATATAAATGTTTAGTCAAAGAGCAACAGAGACGTGATGTGCGCTAAGTGCTGGGAGATTTTAAATTACGAAGTTTGTTAATGATTTAAAGTATTGTCAATTTTGTGGGATATAGCGAAAATTATTTAAGTTTGTAGGCTTCACAAGATCTAAAAACCAGATCACGAAGATCATATCATTACCTCCCGCGAGTATACAAACGAGAGACGCTTCATGAGTCTCGCTCGTGAACACGGCCGCTCCCTCAAAGTATCCAACTCAATAATTTAAGTTTCGTCATAAAATTCCTTTATATGCTCTCATAGAGCCTTAAACTTTTTTTAATGAACGTTGAGTTTTACGAGAATCCTTACAAGGAGAAGCACGGCCGCGGCTAGAAATCTTCGAAGTTTCGGCCCCTTGAAACCATCGAGAGGGAAGACGCCCTCCTGACTCTCAACAAATCAAGAAATTTTTCCTCTTTTTGCCAGCACTACTTTACTTTTAATCAATAGATGACAATAAAATGGGTCAGAAGGATAGTGTGAGCCAATCAAGTATTTCTCAGCAGCTAGAGACTCAGTCAATATATTATGAATGAACATTTTTGCACATTTTATAGACTCCGAATCAAACTTCCACTACGGGAAGCAGTCAAATATTTTTCTCTATGCCTTCTGCTCCTCAGTACACGATCGTTAACTACTAGCCCAATGCAGGCAATTTCCCTGTCCAGATGTAAAGTTTCTAGCAGCCTCGGTTTGTGGTGCAGCAGCCGTAGCCAGTGTATCAGTAACTCGGTTAGGTTTTTTCCTCTAGTCAATAGCCGCACCTTATCTATTTTAGTTCAAGTAGTAGCGGCAACCCTCAGCCTATTTAAGTCACACCAGCTACTCATCCTTCTCTCATCTAATCATAAAAACATAATTCAATTATAATTTATTTTAGACTTTAGATAATCAACTCCTAATATTTCAGGCTCGCTCTCTCAAAAGCAAATTCAAGATTTTAATTCATATGAAACAATATTCAGTACCCATATAATTTTATTTACAGATTTGATCCCTTCCCAAGGATTTAGCTATCAACTACCTGCAAGTAAAATAAAAGGGCGGCCTTTCCTCGACAGTAAATATAATAATGATCCAAGGTTGGTTATAATAAAAATTATGTTTATAGTGTAATTTTCGCTCCAAAATTTGATTCTTAAAGTTATAGAAATGTCTTCAGATATCTGTGGCTTCAAATTTTAATCTTTTCGGTTAGTTTAAAAGTTAGCTCCACCTAAATAAATCTATGTTTTAAGCTATATTTTTGCTATTGTAAAATGAATTTATAGTGCAATGATGAAATAATATAACAGTTTTAAATATTCAAAATTTAATTTATGATTAAGAGGCTAATGCTGCAGTTTTCAGCTTAATTTCTTTGGGCTTATAGCTCAAGTATGTTATGTATTTAAAAAACTGTTATACTATTTCCAAATTTCCACTATAAGTTTATTTTATAATAGCAAAAAAATAGCTTAAAACATAGATTTTATTTAGGTGGAGCTGGCTTTTAACTGACTGAATTAGGATTGAAGTTTGAAGCCTCATATATTCGAAGACATCTCTTTAACTGTAAAAATCAGATTTAGGAGCGAAAATTACCCTATAAACATATTTTTTTCTTACCTTTATTCATTATAAAATTTTACTGTCTAGGAAAGGCCGCCCAGAAAAATTAAATTTATGGACAAAATGAGAATTATATATTTCCTGCTGGCGCAAGTTAAATACAGCCCAAATTCATAACATTTATTTTATATTGTGCACACTTTTTATATCTGTTTTTATTCATGGAACAAAATAGTCTAAACTTCACTATAAACTTAAAGCCCAGCAGCTAGGACATTAAGATAGTTAAAACTAATTTTAGATGTATATTTAAACATCTCTAGCTGTAAAGACCTTAAAATATGTTAGACAGCCTCTGACAGCACCGACCTCACTTCTAGAATAAGCAATTAAAAATAAAATTAATCTTGATAAATGTTTTTTATTGTTTCTAGAAGCATTTCTTCTGACATTTTTCATTCACCTGAGATGCAAATCTAATCTAAAAATAATTTTATAAGTTAGAAAATCTTAATTATATTTATTATCTCTGGATTCCCTAAAATTTGGAAGCATTAGCTCAGACAAGTTAAACTAGACACAAATATCCTAATAAAGAGTGAAATCTCTTTCCTATGGGTTTACTTATTGTCAGAATTTATTATAAAGATTAAAGTGAGTGAGTATAAATTGGTTTCATTATTTGTATTAATACGTAAGTAAATCAGGCTTTTTTATAATTTTTTAAGAATAAATATTCTCAAGCTGCAAACTATAATACTATAGGGTGTATATGATTTTTATTATGTGAGCTGAGATTGTGTTATTAACTATCGTATTTAGGTTTAAATCTTCTAATCAAAACCAACTACAAGATTTATAATTTTATTATCTCTCTAAATTATATCTTAAATTGAATTTTAAGATCTTCAAAGTCGTAGCATGATGAACATACTGCCCTCAAACTAATTATAAGAACACATTATTTATTTTCTCACCTTATAATAATTTAACTAACAGTACTAAATTCAGAGTAGCTAAATCCTCCAGCCTTCTCAAAAACCACAGTTCAAAAAATATAAGACTATCAAATTTTAAATGATTCTTGTTTTTAAATTAAGTATGAGGTAGCGTACGTTGTGCAAACTCTGAACGGGAAAATAATATCGAACCAGCCTGTGCTGCTCCCAGTCCAAAAACAGCAATGAGGGGCAACTATTCCCCTTCTCTTATGAGCGTAACACAGCCCACCTGACTATAAGATAATAAAAAAACATTAGTATCAATATAACTATAAATGAGATGGAGTGGCCCCACACTCCCCTCCTATTATTCATTTCAAGAATCTCCATTCACAAATATATAATTAATATATTTTAGAATGTGCGTTTATATTTTTATGCACATGAGTAAGGTGTTTTGGAGTCTCTCTGGGGAAATAAATATAACCAGCTAGCTCTAAAAATAGGATAAAAAAGGTAGTCGTGTACTTAGCGGTCAACAATCTATCTTAAAAATAGAATTCTTTACATAGAAGTTAGAAATTTTGTGAATGCCGATATTGCGTGGCAAGATAAATTCCTTAACATTTCTAAAAAAATTAAATTTGTGAATCACTTATTTGAAATTTCTGATGAGACCCCAACAATACCTCACACTTTAAGTTTAAAATAAAAACTTACATCTTATTTATAAATTCTAATTTTATAAAGTCCGATTATCATGCGAGATAATATTTGATCTGCTGGATCCGCGTTTAAGAAGAGTAATAAAATAAAACTAAACATTAATAAGGACTGATCTCGCCCGACCGCCTGCTTTCCTTCCTCAATAAAGCTAGAATAATAAATTATATAACTATTAGCTCTATTTATTTGTATAAAATTATTTTTCAGCCACCGCTCTCTATCGCCTCGCCAACCTCTCCGCAAATCCTCCATTTACTTTATTCCTATCCCCAAACTGCATCCATGTTCTCTTACAAGCAATCGGAGAGAAATATAAATCGTTAATCTATCATGAATAAATAGATAAGCATTAACAGGATAGCTTAATTTAGATTTTAAGAGAGAGAAACTTTTCATTTTATGATAGCTTTGATACTAGAAAGATGCCAATTAAGATTTGCGTTAGTTAAGATTTAGTCTTGTCCGAGAGAGAGATATTTCGCTCACTTTGATTCAGGGGCTTTGAAAAGCTTGGGCAGCTCTTGCCAGCACTCCCAGTACTCTGTGTCTACATTCTTATAATAGAAGAGAAGTAAAAAATTATAGCATTTAATTATTCTTCTCGTCAACTGCATAGTCAGAGAGCTTGAGCTGATAAGCAGTCTCAAACATGAAGGCCATAGAACCCTCACCTACCTTCATAGGCTTTAGGTCTAGTGCTGATGATTTGTTGAAAACCTCGGATTCTGGTCCGTGACCGCTCATGGCTGAGTGAAGTGACGAGGCACCTGGGACGAATCCTTTCTCCTTTGCATCATAGGTTCCTGCGATGTTACCCATGAACTCAGTCATGGTGTTGCGATGATAGTAGGGAGGGCGGAATGTATGCTCCTACACCAACCACCTTGGTGGAAATATCACAAAGTCGCAAACTGCTTGACCTGGGTCATCAGTCTAAGCGGTCAGCACTGTGAAGATTGAGGGATCAGGATGGTCAAACGAGATAGACCCGATAGTATTGTATTTTCTCAAGTCATAAACCAGTATGAGAGAGCAATAGTATCTTGATCAGTGTTTAAAGGTTACTTGTAAGGTGCATAGTTTCCATGCCATGCGACAATATCGAAGGGGCTGTGCTTTGTCTGATAGCTGAAGAATTTGCCTTGGAACTTGTTCACTACTGTCCATTCATCTTGAGTGTCTTCATACCAAGCCACTGGAGTCTAGAAGTCCCTAGGGTTAGCCATGCCATTTGCTCCGATGGGACCCAAATCAGGAATCACGAAATGGTTCTTATAGACCTCAGTGATATATCCTCTCGCTGAGCCTTCAAGCACATCCACTGAGAACTTAATGCCCCTCTGAATCACTACTATTCAAAGATATAGATACACTTATTATGATAACTATTTCTTGAGGCTCAACTCTGATGAGGCCAAACTCAGTCTTGAAGAGTAATGCTCCTTGTTAAGGAACGATTAGGAGATCTCCATCAGAAGAGTAGAATGCTTCCTTCTCCATGCTTTTGTTGCAAGCGTAGAGGTGAATCGCCATACCATCCTGATAAGAAACGATTATCCTCCAAATAAACTTATTCAATAGAGAGCATTGAACCTCTCACTCTATGATTACTTTACTTGGTCAAAAATTCTTCTAGTCTTACCTTTAATGCTGGACCTCCTGCTCCTCCCATGGTTTAGATGCCTTCAATGAAAGTAACCTGATCAGTTGGTAGATCCTGTGGTTTCCATCTGTACTATGCTGGAGAGATGTGCAGTTTCTTGTCTTCCACATCAAAAGAGGAGAGCCAATTCTAGAAGCGCACCTCATCACAAGTCTTGAAGGGTCTGTGCCACACAGTAGGCAAGATTCGGTAGGTCCAACTACATACACATCAATATCAAGACTTCGTTTGCAGATAAGCAAGATTATGGAGAACTTTGTATCTCAGTGGACTTACCTTCTCTGATTTCTGTGCCTAGTATAGGTGAATGGGGTGCCTGACAATTGCTCTGCGTAGAGGCCATGAGCGCACACCTGTGGTGAATTTTGGTCTACTGGTAGGGACCCAGCAACTACCTCAGTTTCGAAGTGATTGCCAAAGCCGGCCTAAATAAAGGAGATTCAATAAGGAACTCTTAATTTAAAGTTTCTTACCATATATTTGAGGTCTTTATAGTCTCTTGTCGAAGATGATTCTACCATTTTTACTGTAAGTCAATTAAGCAAGTGTATTGCAATCGATATATAGATCTGTGGAAATTTAAGATTTGATTATTGATAAGATTTGCAAATCTTAAGCAAATCTCACTTTAGAAATAAGACAGAAGTTCAGAGAGCGAATAAACTTGGGCATAATTCAATTAAGAAATCAATTCATACCTTACTTAGAAAGAACTCATAGAACTCTTTTAATTATAATTTTCTCATCAAAGGATTCCTTCTTCGATTCTTTCGTAAATAATTGAGTTATTTTCTCTATATGCCTCTGTATTTATTAATTTGGAGTCGAGAGGCTGTTTGCTGACGCACTGAGCCAGCCTCATTCGCTCGTCAATATCTTCAAGTTACTCCTTGTCACCGTTGATGGTTATGGTTTTCTAGCTCAATATTTTAATTCGTAAATTAATGAAATGTACCCATCTTAGTAATTTTTAAACTCTCAGTTCTGCTGAGAAATTCTCTTAGTTGATCTCCCATTTAGGAAGGCGAATGACGATGTAATCATGATCGATAAGAACACCAGCAAGATGAAGAACGTACTTCATGTTTTTGTCCCTCGCTTCTCTCAACACTGTCAGTTCGTTCGCGAACTCAAGACCTCTCTCTTCCTTCTTTACAAGGTATTCGAAGGAAGATCTTGTAAGCATACTCTTCTTGTATGATGGTGTCTCTTCGCTTCGCCATCAGCAAGGTGGAGGTAATTTTGAACACACTCCTCCAAAGTTACAACTCTCAAGCATGGAGTCTTGCTTTGAGCTAGCTGAAACTTTACTGACACCATACACTAAGGCTTCTGATTCATGAACTCAATCTTCCTCTTCTTCTCCTCTTGCTTCCTCTTTAGTTGAACCTTGTCAAGGTATCGTGCTTGCCTCTTAGCTGGCACCATCTTTAAAGTTTCTTTATCCTCAATTACGAACTCAGCCATGTGCTTCTTCTCCATGTGTTTCTTGAGGAAAGCAGAGTGAGAGAATGTCTGCTCACAAGTTGAGCAAGGATAGCGACCGTCCACTTTCTAATGCTTCATATAGATCTTAGGTTTGTCTGAGTGGACTTCCTTAAAGCCGTACGAGAACTATACAGCTTCCCAATTTGCCCTAGATTAGTAGCCTCCCATTGAAAGAGTTATGGGACTTTAACTGAGAGTAATGGTTGCGTTAGAAATCGTCAAGGGAATCTGGCGGGTTAGGTGAAAGAGTGTGTTACAATAGTTTTCGCCGAAGCAGCCTGTAAAGGTGTGCATGTTAGGCCTTTCTACTGGTGTATGCCCTACCCATGCTACTTAATGGTGATTAGCCTAGCACCTTAAAGTAATACTGATCTAGTCGATTTGGTAATCTTATGGCGCTTTTTCTTCTTTTATAATATTAAACAGTTTTAAATTAGAAAGCTAAAATTCAGGAAGCACCCGACCGACACTATGCACCGGTCGCCCTTTCCCTGAAGGCTTTCTGATTTGGTACTCCGTTGGCTAGTTGATGAGTGATTAAATGACGCAAGGGATTATGGCAGCCGAAGACTTGAGGAAAGTGGTAGCAGCAGCTCATCGGAAAGATAATTAAAGGTGGGTTGTCTCCCACTCACCCTCATAACCCTATTAGGCATGGAGGGATTTGATATATGAGAAAACACTTTGACATGCAGCTGAACAGCGGAGCCAGGTGCTGCGGAGCACCTCTGCCTCTTGGAAAGATCCTACTGGATTTTTTTTATCCTTTTAGGCTTTTAGGAAGGCTCTCAGAAAAGGGGGGCTTCTGCTCAGATTGAGAGATAGCGGGCTGCCATGTGCTTAGTTACCTATTAGGCTGGTAGGGCAAGTAAGTCACAGCATTGAAGTCTATCTTATCTTATATATGCCTGGGCCGTTTAATTCCCTATAAGATATTAAACATTAAATATTATAATGTCAAATCAATACCAGATTCGAGGTTTTTTCTGCGGCAGGTGACCGGCAGATTCAGATGTACTCGGAATGATAGCTGGCGGCGGGAGTCAGTACTCAAGTTCCACAGGGATCCTCTCTCGTTCTCAAAGAGAGCGTGATGACTGACTAACTGAAGTAATGGGCTGACATGTGTTCATTTGGAGCTGATACACATGCTATTATTGTATTTTATATGTCTTTCTGGATTACTCTTTAATTCCCATTAATTCATTAATTTTTTAATATTTCAACTTTATATTAACTTGTGCTTCTTGGATGGCGGACTGCGAAAAGACATTTCCGGTCTCAGGCTAAGTCCCTTCTTGGCTGGAGGACTAATATTTGCACTAGTCGCTGTCATACGCTTACTCCTAAGCTTGATATCCTTTCTATAAGGAGTATTTAGCATTATAATGAAAAAGTAATTAAATCAATGCTTACCTTGTTCTCTCCTTGCGCGTTCTGCTTTTTCATTTTTCTATCTTTATTTAAATTTAAATAATTGGTTGATCTTATATTACCATCACCTAATTTCAAAAGTACCATCCCAGATTTTAGTTAGAGCCGATCTTAATTATAGTATGTATTTGAGTATCGAATTAAAATTCGTTTAATTCTTATTCTGTTGAAGTTGTACTATCTATATTTTAGTATAAGTTCGTATTCTTAAAGTATAGATGATATAATGGAGATAGAAAGAAAAAATAGAAGTAAATGAAAGGAAAATAAAAATATTTGAAAAAGCTCGCCATTTAATGAGTGAGAAACAATTTATTTAAATAGCAACTCTTTTACCGCTCGAATTATAAACCTACAATAATATAACTTTAAAAAATAAGTTTTAATCCATTTATTTATAGTTTCTCGGTAAATGTAAAATAATTAGCTCACGCTATTCATAATAAATGCAAATGAGTTAAAGAGTGTATCCTTCTTTGAGGTACTTATAGAATTTTAACAAACTTCTTTATTATAATTCTATTAGAAGCGATTATTTAAATTGATTCAGTTTTTTATTGAATATCAAGCTATATCAAATGCTTCAACATAGTGATCAAATGCTTAAAGAAAAGATAAAATAACAATTTAATCTGAATTGAGCATATTAGTTGTGTAGATTGATTCACTTCAAAACTCAAGTATAAAGCTGTGTGAGGGCATCATTTTAGTCTGATCTTATTTTGTGGTTGTCTGCCCGACATTTGAGCAAACATAAACATTCCTTCTCACATCAAAACCACATATATGAAAAGAAGTAAATAAGTTGGCTGATTAATTAATTTCTTTTATTGAAATACTTATATTATCGAAGCTCTACCGCGAAATTACTAAAAAACTACTTCAATCCTATCTCAGATTTCATTTACTCTAGGTTATGGATGTATCAACCTTATGAGTAGTAATAGCCAGTACTCAACTAAACTCCATCGCAAAAATGTTTAGAGTGCCAGCGCCAACTATACTCTCGCATTTGAAAGTTGCTTTGACAGATAAGAGAAATACAGTTGCAGACTGATTCTATCGCATCTAAAAGTTTCAAGAATTGACATCAATTATTTGAATTGATCTCAACTCTTCGCCACTAAGGCATTCAAGTTAGGAGTCAGTAGGCCGAAGATTTCCATGATAGTTTTCCTTATCTCAGATCTCTTCCGAAGACTGTAGCAAACATCTATCGTTGAAATGGCTAACGCTCAAAACTTGTGAATCGGCGTGAAAGCGCGTTTATAGACTCTCAAATAAGCCATTTTATTTATAATAATCTGAAATCATATTTACACTGTCAGGGTGAGATGGGAATAGCGTTAAAGTTTGTACTTTGCTGACGATGCTTATTACACACAAACATTCATGAAGAGAGTTGGTACAGAAACGATACATTTGAAGTTTTCGAGTAGAAGAATTAACTACAAAGTGCGTCACTTGCAAGAGGTCAGCGGAAGAATCAGGCTAGAAGCTGTGTATGTCTTCATCCTCGCTCTATCAAGCGCGAGACCAGTATGTTGCGTTCCTTAAAGAAGCTCATGAGAGAAGATCACGACGGGTGAGATATGTTCTATCGTTTAACAATCCTCAGCGTAACAGACAAGGAAGCGAAGAAGGCATACGTTGAGTTGAACATACTCCTGTTTTTAATGTCATAATCGCCAGAGTTCAAAACGGCATGGTTTACTGAACTTAGTTACACGACCTATAAGAAGCTGCCCTCTTCACTTGATCATGATTAAGTATCGATACAAGAAGGATTAATAGTGTAGTTGTACGGAGTGGAAGAGAGAAGACAAAGTTATGTGCGAGATAAGGTAGAGTGAATATTTAAGAAAAGTATTTAAGCTTAAAAACTTAATGATTTAATACATTTTTGCTTAATCTGGGAAAGAAGGATTTTAACAGAAAAGTGTTCCTTTCTTTTTTCTGTGGCTCAGTGGCCCTAAAGCTTCCTCAAAATCTTCGCTGTCTCCCGATAGTGCAATATACGTGCGTCCCTTAAGTTTGACTTAATGATGACGCTTTGCTTCAACTCGCTGCTGTATTTTGCTTCAGTGCTTGGAATCAAACTTCGCTCTCTCCTTCATTTTCAACGTAAGCTCAGTGGCAAGGTTTTCTCTAAACGTACAACTTCTAATAACCAGAGAAGTAGGGATACCTTCTACGTGCTCCATTCGTCGATCTGTTAAAATATTCTTCTTCTTTAGGGTGTTTCCTCTAAACTTGCATTCTTCCTGTGTGAATCTGTCAAATGAATCATCGTTTTGAGTTCCTCTGCAACGTGTGCCACACCAGGACGACAAAGTCGAACACCTTCATAATCTTGGCACTGTTAAATGAGAAAGTTGTTCCTTTTCCGCGGCAAAGGGAATACACACGGCAAGCCTCCGCATCTCCCTCGAAATCGTCTACATAAATTAAGTTGCCTGGATCTTCAGCTAGTTGTAGGGATTCTCAAGTCAATTTTGCATCGCTATAGTTTTGAGGCTTTTCTTCTCCTCACAGAGAATGGCTTTGGACCGCGATCTCTTGTTCTCATACACATTTACGGAAACAGGAAAACAACACACTACACGATCTTGGTCTCCAATCTGCGCAGTTATACTTCCTATACTAAGTGACAGAAGTAAACTGTAAGAGGTCTCTTTGCTTCGGAACTGTTGCTCCATCTCATTCTGCGCTTTCCCTCTTAACTTTCGCTCGACCTTAGTTTTCCACCTCTTGCTCGTAACGTTGTATGTTGACATCTCACGTCATATTCATGAAAATCTGAGCCGACACGCAACAAAGCTACGTCTTATTCTTTTAATAGGCGCTCCGCGTCATACGGTAATGTCACAAGATGTAATCGCATACGAGCCACTAAAGCGATCATGGATGTCGTTGTTGGCGTTGGCGGCTCATTATTGTGGTGCTCCAATCTTTAATATTAGAATACTAAATTTCTATTCAACTTAAATTCAAAGTCGCTCAGTTCTACAGTTGCTCGTGCCGCTTATCTAGTTACGCAGTTCACCCGCGTTTGCGACTGAAATCATTTTAAGCCGAAAAAGTCTTTTTAGCTTTGTGACCGTCGCATTACTAAAATGGTTGCCAAACACGGAATTAGTGACTAACTAACCCGCCGGTTTTGCAACTCTTACCTTCGTAGCAACATCAGCAGAAATAAGCGTAAGTAATGGAACGCTCTCTACATTCACTACAGAAAAGATGAAAGATCTCATATACACCTGACCTTTTTTTTTTTATATTCTTTTGCACTTCATGTGTTCTCGATGAGTCTCCATAGCACTCATACTGTCAAAACGCCTCAATCATATCAGTGGCGGGCTCTTCTAAACTTCACTTTTGCATTAAGGATGGTCACACCACCTTAGTTAACGAGCACATCCCTTAAAGCACCGCTACACTCTAATGTTGGTAAACATCAACACAACACGAATGCTGTGATGAATACGTGCAGGAGAGAGGTCTCTCTGATTGAAGCTCGAGCACGAGCTCTCTGTGTTACATTGTTCCAAGCCAGAGTTGAAAGAAAGTCTCGTGGGTGCGTTTACCTCGTCAATCTGAATGCTTACTCTGTTGACTGCTCTCAGCGTCATGGGCGACAGCAAGTTGTTTATAGCGTAGTTCTGTATGCCAGTTTACGACACTATCTCTCAGCGCCTTTTCAACGTTTCGGCACTCCAGGAGTCCCCACTACTTAAGATTAAATACTTGACTAAAGCAAATTAGTAATAATAGATAATGAAAAATCGACAGGTTCGTATCGTCTTCCCCTTTAAGTTACGCATGAATTCTTTCCTCACTTGCTTCCTCAAGAGCATGGGAAGAGCAACCCCGTGGCTGCTGGAGTTCGTTTTAATGAAGTACAGAACCTTTTACGAAATTTTGTGCAAGCTAAAGAGCAACGCGATCTTTGACAAGGTTCCAACTCAACGATGCACGCCAAAGGCGAACGAATAATGACTGTGTATTCATTGAAATCCGAAGCACCATTCAGGTCTAGGTGTCAGATTACTGTTTCAAGCTAGCTCCAACGCCGCAATCCAAATGCTTTGAGAGTGTTCATTTGGAGGAGTAGTGTATTTTTCCTAATATTCTCCCTGATTGACTTCAAAAGCGGACCCCATCATTCCACGCAGCGGATAATTGCTTCATAAGCAAGCAATCTTCCCTTTTCGAAAATACCTCTTTCACGGACGAGGAGATGGCTGAATGTTTCGCGCAGCCGTAATATGCCTAGTGATGAGAGCAAAGCGGAGGGCACACAAACTTGATCCCTGTCCGTTATTCTTCCTACTAGGTGAAGGTGTCTTCATTCGTTTCAGTGAAAATATCAACGTCGCGTTCGCCTTCGTAACATGCGAGTGAGACTCACAATTAGCAGCGACCATTTCTCAGAACGCAACGGGCGAACAAGTCACTCGCTTCTCCTTCTCTCAATGCAACTCGTACTAAAGAGTTGCATGGAGTGCCCTCGAGTCTGGATTCGTGAACAGAGATCTCCGCAAGACGACATCATGAATACCTTTGAAAGCCAGTCAGCCCCCATGTTCATCGCTTCCTAGCCATGCCATGACCCCAACCCGCCCCACCACCCAACGCAACGGCCTGCAAGGCTCCTTCCTCTCGACCAGAACTAGGCTCACGGTCTCAGTTGGCCGAGTGGACATTTTTAGTCTTAAGGTTTGCCAATCTACTTGAACATTCGATACTTTGCACCCAGAATTCTAACTTTAGGGTCGTGAACGGTTGAAGTGCTGGCCTCTATATCGCAACCACTTGAGATAGACCGCTGTCAACCATTATTAGACCAAAAGGTCGACTAGAAGCGAGTAAAGCAAAGGTCATTTGTAGATCTATTTCATTCAGGCTTTAATATGGGACTTCAACAAACATATAACAACAGGAGATCCTTAAAGCTTGCTGGGCACCAGACTGGATCAGTAACTTCTATAGAAGCGGATGAGTAGGTGCGGCCTGCATCTTGATTATACCCTTCAAGGAAGTTGCGCCGCGTTCACTGCTGCACGAGTACATATAACCGTTTGTGATAAAGACGAAACGCTTTTAGAAGTGCTCTTGGATTAGTTATCGAGTATAATAAGTTCTTTTTACTCCAATTTGAATTTTTAAAGGAGGTTATTACGACATATAGTATTATATGCAGAGGAAATTTTAGTGTGAATTCATATTTTGTAATTTATACAATTATCGTGTAGTATATTTGTGAGGTATTACAAGTATATAAGCTGAAAACCTACACAGATTCTAGCGCTGAGGTCTGTGGATCTTCTACTGTATTAATTCTTATTTTAATATGGCCGATTAAAACAGAAAAAAATTAACAGGTAATTAGTAGCAATTCCTGCGAGCAGCGCAGAATGAAAAGTGAGTAGAGGCACCCCTTTCTCTGCCCGTCCCGTTTGGGGCCGAAAGTCAACGCTACTTGTTATAAGCTATGTATGCAATAGTATCTGCTCTCGACAAGGAATCGCCCTCATGAATGAGCTCTCAAAAATGACAGTTTTAGGGTTTGTGCTCGTATGGGATTGGGAGCTTATTATAGATTTGAGTAACTCTGATTAAGTTCGCCCTTGATTCATGTTGTTTAAATGTAGGTGGTGGTATATTCGAGGTTTGACCCTCACTTATCCAAATGGTATCTAACCCGGGCCAAGAGGCATAGCAGGGAGGTCTTGTTATATTTTCTTTCTTACTCACTCGCTGCGCTCCAAATTTCCCCCAGCAGCTTTCTTTTCTTCCTCTGCTTTCTGATTTCTGTCTCTCTCCTGAGCTGCTTGGATTTCATCTTCCAATTTCTTTCTTGAGACTTTGTCCCCAAGTGCTCTCTGCCCAAGCTCATCTCCAACACCGCCACTCAAAAGCAATTATTTTATCTCCTCAAGTTGTGATAGGATGCTATTTGGGTCAAAAGTATTGCATGTTTAGAAATTATTCAAAAATATAATTAAAATAAGTCATTTAAAAAACTTGCAATCTCTAATTAAAGATTACTCACTAGAAGAAGACCCTTTTTTCTTTCAATTTTTTCAGTAAAATTTTATTTATAATATAAGAAATGAGGACCTGGCATTCACAGATATTTATAAAAAGAGTTATAATTTACTGTGCTCTCTTAAAATGAAATCATCATTTTTTGAGCAGTTGAGGTAAGATTGAAGTTGCAAGTATAATTTTCTAATTTCTTATAACTGAAATTTTGAATTCAAAAGTAACTCAGCAATAATACTTTAACGTTAATCAATATGTATGATAACATCTCCAAATACTTTTGAACTAGAAAGTGGAATAGAGTTGGTTCCTCCTTAGGGCATGTTTGTTTAGTAGAATGTGCCTCCCCGAAGCTCGCCAATTGAATCTGCGTTGCCTTATCTCATGCAAAGACGCTTTGAGGTAGTCCCTTGTAGGAGGAGGTCCTCGTCTTCTTCATCCTCACCGAATAGCTGTCTGCATGTAGTCATGTCAAAGCTGGCGGACAAGACTTGTGCTTCTTGTATTGATAGATCTTCTTGCATTTCTTTATGTATAATTGAATAAAGAAAAGCAATCTCAAGTCTCCTCCACGAATATTTGTTTCATATTCTTTGTTTTAAATTCATCATTCAAACTTTTAATTAAGGATATCTTTATTGAAGGAAACATATTCATGTATAAAATTAAGCAAGTAGAATTAAGCTTCCAAATTAATTTGTGAGAAATGTTTTAAGAAGGAAAGTGCAGACACCTCATGACGATAATTCACTTATGATCATGCTATTATTGAGCGCATCAAGTAATTAAGACATGACTTTGAGGTTTTTTCCAATCATTTGATATTCTTGAAACTAGTGAGAAGAAAGAATAGCGATAAAGAGAAAAAAGGATTTGTAGTTGTTCTTATTCCCTTATTTAAAAATAGGCAACTTAAAAATGCTTTAATCCATTTGTTAAGTAGGGATTAACTCCTAATTTGTAGCTTTTAATTCATCAATTCAGTTTGATAATTAGGGGAGGGAGGTAGTGCGGTACATATATTTTATTCTTGCCTTTAAAAACTTTTCCAACTAATTTATAGATTGAAACTTATGACCTCATTTTCCATTTCATTTTTGTTTCTCCAATAATTTGGACAGCTGTTAGCTGAGGCACTGAGCCAGCCTCATTCGCTCGTCGATGTCTTCAAGTTACTCTTTGCCCCCGTTGATGGTTATGGTTTTCTCGCTACCGTCCTTCCCCACCACTGTCGTCTAGAAGTCCTTGAATATGATATCCTCATTCATAAATGAAACAATACCCAATTAATGATCATTCTTTATAATTTAACTCTATCCTGTCCCTCCTCCACAGGCAACTGTTTGATGAGTTCACCCATGAGTTCCTTCAAATTCAATGCTCCCTCCACTTGCGCACCGCAAGACTAATCTACCTAGGAATACGAAGGAGAACCCTAAAGACAGAGTAAGCCAGAGCTAAACAAGAGCGTAATTCCAATCACAGACCACTTAATCATTGTCAGAATTAATTATCACACACCTTGGATTTTACTAACATTTAACCCTGCTCACCTCAATTTACTTCGCTCTACATTATATGCGTCATTTCAGATTATTCTGGTGGTGAACCAAAGGAACGTAGTCACCTCCTACTGGTCGCAGTTCAGTTCCCAGACTTAGCTACTCGACCCCTACCCGACAACTCTCCAATTCGCCAACTAAACACAACTCTTCAACTTCATCAAGAATTAGCTTGGTAAGAATCTCCAGAAGAAGTAGACCAACAGTAATTTGTCAAATATTTGCTCTTGAAATTTTTCATTTTCTGGTAATTAGCAGATTGACATGTTTTGGGAGAACAGCTTCTTGTTGCCTTATGTGCAGATGTAGCAGATCAGAGGAATCAAACGAAACTGCGACTATAGTGGTAGGCCAGGCTATAAAGAGCTCTATGGAAATTAAACATGCGTCACTACATACAGTAGCGATGACTTTGACGATGCCCCCTACTAGGATCAGAATTTAAATGGAATAGACCAATGGAATTTATCTTTAAGTACAATTTCGTAGTAGAGAATAGAGTGGTGGCTGCAAGGGGCATGATTTACTCCTTCTACAGAGAAGGCTACTTTAAAAATATGCAAGTTAAGAACAGCACAGACTTGGGTGGCTTGAACTAGACCTATTGGGCGCAACTAATAGATCAGAACTTGGTGATACCTAAGTGGGTGGATAACTAGACACTGGCTCTGATTCTGACTTTCAACATCTACAACTAGAACACTAACTTGCTGCAAGCCACAAAGCTCATCTTTGAATTCCAGTCTAATGGACTCATTACTCTCGAGGAAGATGCAATCCTCATCAGCATGAAGCTCTACTCCTCCAACTTTCTCATCACCCTATCAGCTCTCTTAAAATGTACTGATGAGAATATTTTAAGGATTCTCTCATCTATGTGATCGGGTTTATCCTGCTAGTGATTTCTTTCTTGGACATCAGGCGTTAGAGGAGGCAGCAACTGTAGGACTAACTGCTCAAAGAAGATAACTAGGCAGATGCTGCAGCTGAGTCTAAGAGAAATGCGAGATTTAACTATCATCGTAGTTTTTAAGAGGATAAAGGAGATAGAAATCAACGACAAGAGCTAAGCAACATAGGCAGCTATGCTATCACCCATTGATAGCTCGAACGACAGAATGGTGGAAGAGTCTCATAGAGACCATAGGAGGAAACACAGACTCATACTTGAAAAGTCTATATATTCACTCTCACATATGTATAATATGTTAAGGCCAAGCAACCTAAGTAAAAGAAGACTTGCAAATAGAAGATGCGGATGTTTAGTTTGCGAGGGGTATCATTCTTTGAGCGCATTAACATCATAATGATCCTCTTCACCTACCTTAACACAGGCCTTAAATACCTCTATGATTAACTCGTTGACGAAGTAACCAACGACTCAGGAATTTAACGATTTATTGACTTCACTCTGCATTACCTGTTCTATGAGGCTATATTCATCTTTGACTCACTCATCATATTCCTAATGGCGCTCTCAATTATAAAGTACACCTTCTTCTGGATTCCCTCTCTCTCACTTTTGACGCGCTCTCTTCAGAATTACCTGAACTCCACTATCAAGAAGATCGTGCAGTTTGTATTCGTGCTTTCCTTCGCCCTCGCTGCTTACTTCCACTTCTTCTATGGGAACGTCACTTATGGTTTCTATGATTACTCCTTTGCCTTAATCAGAGCCAACCTCCTGTTCCTATAAGGAAATCTCTTCAACCGCAACAAGATCTATCTGGCAGAGGAGACCACAGAATATATCTATGAGAGGCAGGGCTGGTTCGCAACTATCATCTCTGTGGGTTTGATTCACTTCTTTGGACGCTATGTTGTCCTAAACATCATCATCGCCTTCATGAAGAAGGACATCCAGGATACTAAACAGCAAATGCTTCGGCAATAGGAGCTCGAGAAACTTAAGGCTGAGAATAATGCAAAACAAGTCATGAAGGAGAATCAGAGACAGACCAAGGCGGCTGCAGCAGCTGCCGCTCTTAAGAAACAGTAACACTCTCATGAAGAATCAAAATGATAAGCAGTTGTGAGTTAGAATGACTATTTTGATTTCGCTTACTTATTTCATAACTCAATATAGAGCAGAATAATCTGGAAGATGATGAAGAGGAGGAAGATAGCGGTTTAAGTTAGCCCAAGCGATATCTTGATACACTTCTGTTTCTTTTAAATTCGGTCTTTCAGGTTTTTGAAGTCCTCCTCTTTCTACCTAGCTTGGTCTCTCATTCTGCTCTGATGCAGGTTGTTGTGATGGATCTTAAAGCTAAAATTTAAAACTCTCTTATCTATAATCTATTCTTGCTCTTCAACTTCTTATTGGAGTGCTTGTTTCAAACTCTGATCGCCGACTATGTAATCAAGTGTGCTCATGTTGCACTTCAAAGCCACGATTAACAGAGGGACAGTCCCTTTTATCTTCGCATTCACTAGAGGGAAGAGAGTGGGTAGCACTCGCAGCTTAGAGAGGAGCACTTCATTAGTCAGAGGGTCCTTGAAAAATATTTCTCCTTGTGGAAGTGCAAAGTACTATGCCACCACTGGCTTCAGATCTGAGAAGCACTGCAAGTCGTTCTTCAACTCGAACACAGCTCTGTTCCCTTAGTGCTCTACTTGAAAGTTCAAGTTCTGAGTACTCAGTCTAGATCATTAGATGAACTTAGATTGAAACTTACGGCTCAATCGATAATTAAAAGTGAGAATAACTTCACATCTTAATGAAAGAGAGTGAATGTAGGACTCAAGAGTTCGATTGCAGATGGCGTCTATCTCATTGTTAATGAGATCCTCTTGGATTAGGTTTCTCTCGGCTGCGTTCTCCCCTCCTCTATGTGTGTGTGATTAAGCCTGGCCCTCCGCTCCTCCTCCCCCGTACACGTCATCCTCCTTCATCATCAAGTCATCCGCATTTTCCTCCTCCAATTTCTAGTCTCTCTTAAAATCCATTGTGAATAGGAGTAATTGAGATCTAGTCTAATAGATCCATTTGCTCCTTCTGCTGAGTAAGTTGAAGTACCAGGTTTTGATTTCGCTTTCTGAGTCTTGAGTACTGCTCCTCCAACTCTTTGGCTTCAGTCTGCAGCTGTTCTATTTACTTCAGTTTCCGCTCCTTGTCCTTGGAGATCTACACACTCAGTTAATAAAGCCTTGAAGAATAAAGAATTTAAGCAATAAGAAAGGTTTCTCTAAAGACAAAAGGAATTTGTTTTTAAAATTTTACTTTTTCTTGATCTTAAAAAAATTTTTCTTTTTTTTTTTTAAAATTAAAAAACTTTTAAAAAATCCCCCCCTTTTAAAAATTTTAATTTAAAAATTTAAAATTCCGGGATCATTTTTCCTTAACTTTCAGGTTTAACAGAATTTTATGGGATTTGAAAAAGCGAAATAAAATGACCGTGTGCTCGTGCGAGTGAGAGGAAGGAATAATTTAAATTCAATAATTTAAATTTGATATAACAACTAAGAACAACAAGGCTGCATATACAAACAAATATGATAAATCTTCAAAGGCCAGACAAAAATAAAAATTAGGGTCAGCCCCCAGCCATCCTTAACTTCGCCTCCCCAGCCATCACCCCCTCTAACACCTTCAAGGCGTAAGTACCACCCCCTTGTAGCGCTCGAATTATCGATTCTTATCACCTTCTTTTAGGGGACTCAGTCATAAATTATTAAGTAGAACTTTATATTATCTCAGTCAGCAGCATTAGTTTTAGCAGCAGCAATAAATGCACAGAGATTTACTTGGGGATAGCAAAAATATCACATCCCAGTCTTATGATCATCTTCATATTTATTGTTGGGGTGAACATGAGTGGCTCTCAGATTCAAGGGAGGAAGTGCGATTCACCTCAGCTGAGGGTAGTGAGGGAAGACCCTGCAAGCGCAACAGTAGGACCTCTCTACAGTATCACTCAGCGTCCACTGACAGCAGCCACCACAACCACAGCTGCTGCTGGGAGTCAGCCAGTGACTTTAAAAAAGGATGACTACTTGCAGCTGTACAACTACCACAACCAGATACGGGAATTGAATCACACCAACAAGGAGATCAAGAAGAAGCAGTTTGACTTCACCCTAGCTAATAATCAGACTGGCGGCGTCAGTGGCTATCAGCCCAGTAAAAAGGCAAATGTCACCATCTCCTATGACTCCAACACGCACGACATTATCGGCCCAACCAGCTCACACGGTTTAAACCCACACCACCAGCACCGACACTCCTAACTCAACTATTCTTCGAATTTAAATGAGCAACCTCAGTAATACTTGAAGCACCACAAGCCTTCTAAATCAATAGGAGCCACTCGTAAGTACCTCTAAAATTGGATGAATATGAGAGCCATCTCTCACTTTATATATCTTGGGATAATTTATTTATTCTTCCTAACTTCTGAGAATCACAATTCTCTTATCAATTTCTAATCAGCAGTAGTCTTCTTATTTCATTTTCCTATATGCAATATTTTGTTGACGCCTTCCTCTTTAAGAGAAGAGAAGACAGCAATCGCAGTCAGGCACACGCCATCAGTAGAATAACAGTAGTCACTACCATCACCAGCCTTCAAACTCAGTAGCCAATAACAATGGCAACAGCAACTATCATCATCAATAGTCCTCCGCTCAGCCACTCATCAATCTGCAGATTCATAACACACAGGCACCTAAGATCGCAAATCAGCTCAAACCTCAGATCAACCCCTCAGCAGCCAATAATAACTTATCCATGGTTGGAAATGCTCACAGCGCTGGTAATAAGACTCACTCACACAAGCGTTAAAACGCAATGCCACTCAACTAAGCGCATGGAGTGGGCATACTATCCAATAGTCAAATTCCTCAGAAGCAGAATGTCCAGGGCAGCAGCAAGGCAAGATCCAAGTCTAAGAATAGACAGAAGTCTTATCAAAGCCAGCAGCAATAGCAGCAACCTCATCACATCAATACTAACATCGTTAACTACAACAGCCAGTTGCCTCTAGGTACACAACAGAGAGCAAACTTCATGGCACAGGCTACAAAAGAGATCCTGAACAAGAGTAATGGTGGCTTTAACCTAAGTGGCTATGGCAGTAAGCTAAACAAGAACTCCTTCCTCTTCTCGTTTGATAATAAGGAGAATAACCAGTAGCAGAACACTACTAACATAGCAAGCAGCAACGCACACCCAGATAACAGCATCAGCTACAATGAGTTCTCGCCAAGTCGCATCATGAGCAAGGCTCCCAAGAATGGGAAAGCCAAAGTAAACAGCTTCCTGGATTCTGACTCCTCAGATGCTGAAGATGGATCATCATGAATATTTTAATGAGTATCCATCAAATAATGGATAGGGCATTGAGCAATCCTTGCTTAAAAGTTGGAGAAGCAATACTTCCTAGATAAGTCAACACTCCTAAAGCATCTTTCACCTGACAGGAGTAAGCACCACTCCAGCAAGACTCGTCATCAGAAGCACAGTGACTCTAACCTGAGTGGTTTCGGAGGTGCTTCAACAGGTTTGCATCATTACAACAAGTCCTCAGCTCCAAATGGACTGGGTGGTATTTTGAACTCAAGCGGCTTTGGTCCTCAAGTAATGAGCGACAGAGATATCAAGTCATTCGGAGTGCCAAATGCTTTCAGCAATGGCAGCACTATCACCCACAACTTGAATGAGAGCGCCATCAATAAGTCAGCAAACCAGTCACTCGTAAATATCAAGTTCAAGAAACTGCTGAACTCCTCAAACGGGAATGTTAACAGCAGTCATATCGCAGGCAACGGAGTTCCTAACAAGATCCTGCTTAAGGGCGTGGACAAGTTAATCAAAGAGAACTTGAGGAAGAACAAGACTAAGGAAGAGGAAGAGATCTCCAAGCGCTACCTCGAAGAGTTCAAGCAGAAACTGAGGAAGAACGAGTTAAGCCAACGCAACCAGCAAGTGAGGAAGATCAATGCATCTAAGATCATGGGCAACGCAAATATCTAAAAGCAGACTGCTGCAGCGACTGCCGCTCAGAGGGTTAACATCTCCAGAGTCAAGAAGCAGCGCTCTAAGAGCTGCATGAATAAGACTGACAGTATCTTCGGAGCAGCAGCCAGTCAAGCTGCCTAGCAGCACCACCCCAGGTCTAAGGAAAGAGTATCCCACCACTAGAAGCTTCTCGATGGAAGTCACATGCCTCAACCTCACGCTCATTACTAAGTGCAACTACAAAACTAGAACAGCAACAACAGCAACAATCATGATGGAAATGTGAAGCGAGAGAAGAAGAGGGAGAAGAGTTGTGTGCTGGAGATTAAGGAGCTGCAGAAGCAGGTTGATGGGGAGATCAGGAGAGAGATCATGCAGGGCAAGCTTGAGATCCAACCCACCTCCGCAGCCAATAAACGCACCAATCTTTCAACTATCAATGCCAAGAGAGAAACCAATCCTTCATCTCAAAATCAGAAAGCTAGGAGGGAGCATAGCTTCGCCAATCACAGCGCAGCGGAGTCCAATCCTCAGATTGCGGCTAGGAAATCTAATGATGAACTGTTAGTTGATTCCAGCAATTAAAACCCCAGGAAGAAGAGCAAGTCTAAGGATAGGAGCAAGAACAACATTCCCCAAAATCTCAAGAAGTTTATGGACAAAAAGAAGAACCCAAACTTGTAACAACAGCAGCAGTAACTGAAATCATTGGAGCAGACACTGGAGAACAAGAAGCACCAGAAGATAAAGGAAAATCTCAAGAACCTGAACCAGTTTGCCAAGTATCACCACATCCGCCATCAGAGCTACAACTTCTACCCCAAGAAGAAGCAAGACCTCAGTGCCAACCCTCTCCCACTGATGTAGAATGAATCTGGAAAAGCACTGCCCATCAAGAGATTAAAGCCTCACTTCAACTATAAGAAGCCAGCCAGCAAGAAGAGAAGCGCAGAGAGGTCAAGCAAGAGGGAGTTAGATCTCAAGGGAGTTATAATTAGCTAGAATGATCTCACCATCTTCGACGAGGAAGGCATCCCACTCCAATAGAGACCAACTCAAAAGCAAAGACCTAGAGAGCAAGTCATATAAAAGTCAAAGCGTATTAGGTGATTAGCTTTTTTAGAAGTAGTGGATCGCTCATCAAGCATAGAGGAGCAGCAAAGATAGGAGAGAGGCCAAGATCAGAATGGAGATGTTTCAAGGGAGTTCTACGACGACTACAAGAAGATATTGAGCTCGATTCAGAAGCACAAAAATCAGAAGGTGAGAGACTCCTCCTCTAGCTACGAACGATCAACTTCTCAGAAAGTTAAGAAGTTGAGAGCCAGATCATCTTCCTCAGGGAAGAAGGCCAAGAAGTCTATACTAAGCTTTGGGATGAAGAATCCTCCTGACATCTCTCAGTACCAACCTGTCTAATCTTAACTCCAAAGAGAGCTAGAGAATTCAGCTATATTGGAAAGAAGACTAAGGGAGACTTATGAAAGGGATCACAGAACAGTCAGTATTGAGAATCAGTCCAGATTTTCAAGTGTTGTATAGGACAAGGGTTCCTCAATTAGACCACCTATGTCAGATGTGAACACTCTGGAAAGAGAGAGATACTATCAGGCGGCTGAGTATGACCGTGCTTAGAGATAGAAATCTAGCGACTTTGCTCATCAAGACTAGCGATACCAGGCTCCTTAAGTCTAAAGTCGTTTGCAAGTTATCAGAAGAAGCAGTGACAGTAATAAGAGCCCCAAGTTCTCAGATTAGAACACAAAGGTGAGAGCTTTGATAAGCAGATATGGCCATAACTTAGCCAAGAGTCAAGCAAGTGCTCACTCTGCAGACACTAAACTCTTGATTAAACTCCACTCCTCAGCCATTACCATCCAGTAAAACTTTAGAAAGCATCTTGAAGCCAAAGGTTTCTATGAGCAAGATGAAGGTGAAGAAGATGCTGAGGAAGATCAAGGTGAGAACTATTCTGAGGAAGGAGGCCACTCACTTTCCGGTCCTCAATCTCAAATGTATCTCGACTCAGAAGAGGAGGAGAAAGAGGCCTTTAAGAATCTCTCCAGTGGACAGACTTACTCAAGGAAGTATGACTATATAGATACCACTGAGAAGAAGAGGAAAGAGAGAGGTAGGGAGAGAGAAGCCATGGCTCAGGAGCCAGCTCAGGAGTTAGTGGCTCATACTAGCCCATTAAGAGTAAAGGACAAGTACAAATAGTAGCAGCAGCAGTAGTAGCACTCCTCTCTTTAGCAAAACCTAAATGCAAGTCAGTACAGTAAAAATGCAGGGGCTTAGCTTCAGCAAAAGCTCAATCCCTAGTTAATTTCCCAGCATAACTCTTTAACTCAAGTGCTTTCTCTTAGAATTAGCTTTTAATAAAGGCAGTAAGTTCTATTCAGAGGACTCCAGTGATGTGGAGAAGGTGATAGTGTGCTCAGTTATTACAAGTGGTAGGAATGAAAATGATGAGAGTCTCTCCAATACTTAGAAGTATATCCCTCTCAGATAGAAGATTCAGATCCCAACTGGAAAGCAAGCACCTAGTTCAGCCTCCTTGACATAAAAGCAGCAAGTGCTACAACAGTAGTAGCAGCAATAGTAACAGCAGTAGTACACTCAGCCTCAGAACTCGTCAAGTCTATCGCAAGCCACATCTCAATAGAACACAGTGATTAAGAATCAGCCAAACTTATCAATCCAGCAGAGAATTCAACTTGACCAACAGCAGATTCAATAACCTGAAAATTCCTCACTCGATCAGTCCTAACTCTCTTCATCTTCGCAGCGTAAAAAGCTAGTACCTGCGCTTGACTTTGGAAAGCTAAACACCATCAACTCTCAAAAGGAAGAGACTAAGCAAGGTCAACAGCAACATCATGTGAAATTCAACTTACAGTCTACACAGCCGATCTAATAGAATCAGCAGCCAACTAGACAGGCAGAGTATCCTCCTAAGTATCTTCAGCCATTCACCTCCTCCTACCAAGACGAAGACTTCAAGTAGGCCGGCAGTGATCATCAGCCAGGCAGCAACACAGCAAGGTCTCTCTTCGAGAGAACCACTTTCCAAGACTTCCAACAGAAGATAAAGGAGACTGGACCTCAAGGCGAGTTCAAAGTAGACCAGTACCCAGAAATGCTCAAGATCAGAGAGGATGCCATCAAGCACCAAGAAGCAGAGGAGAAGAAGAAACTCTCACGCATGGGTATGTCTCCTCGCACCTACGATAGGAAAGTAAGAGAAATTGAGATGTGGGTCACCAAGGAGAAGGAAGAAGTTAAACGGTCTAGGAAAGTTTATGAGTAGCAACACTCCTCCAAGAACACGCAGAAGCTGATAGAGCAGACTTCCAAGAACCAGGAAAATGTGAAGAAGATGATCCCAAGCAGCGAGCACAATATCCACAATCAGCTTCACCCTCACGCTCAAGCCAATGCTATTTCAGCTGCTCAAAGGGAGAAGACCTACGATTCCCTTCCTAGTGAAAACACTATGGGCCACCCTATGTCTCAGAGATTGAGCACCAGGAGAGAGGACTCAACTAGACTATTGGATATGATAGATGACTACAAGTAAGATGAACCTAAGTACAACCAAGGAAGCAACAGCAATGACTTGAGTGACAACCCTTACGGCAGCGCTCCTTCATAGTCACTTCATCAGCAGTTACAGCAGTAGCTCCATCAACGAGACCAGGAGCGTCTGTAGTAAGAGCTCGAGCGCAAGAAGGAGATCGAACTCTTGAAGGAATAAGAGAGACAGCGACAGGCTGAAGCTGCAGAGGCAAAGCGTAAGGCTGAAGAAGAGCTGAAGAAAAAGAGGCAGAAAGAGTTGGAGGAGCTAGAGAAGGAGAGAGAACGCCAGAGGGAGGAGAGAGATCGCTTGGAGAAAGAGCGACAGAGAAAGATCAAGGAGGAGCAAGATAGACTTGCCAAAGAGGCTGAGAAACAGAGAATCCTCTAAGCTGAAGCTGAAAGAGAGAGACTCAGAAAACTCAAAGAAGAGGAAGATAGGAAGAGGAAAGAGAAGGAGCTGTAAAGTTGCATAGTTTAAATGATATATGTGTGTGTATCATTAGCTGGAAGAGCAGAGACAAGCAGCTGAGAAAAAGAAACGCGAGAAGGAGGAAGAAGATAGAAAGCGACTTAGGCAGCTTGAGGAAGAAGCTGAGAAGGAGCGACTGAGACTCAAGTAGCTAGCTGATGAGCAGGAGCGCCAGAGGAAGATCAAGGAGCAGAAGGAAAAAGAAGAGAGGGAGGCTAAACTGAAGAGGGATTAGGAAGAGAAGGATAGATAAGCCAAGGCTGCTCTCGTTGCTGCAGCTGCTGAAGATGAAAGACTGAGGAGAATAGCTGCAGAAGAAGAACAGTGGAAGCTCTAATAGGAGCTAGAAGAGGAGCTAGCAAGACAACAAAGAGAAAGAGAATAAGAAGAGGAGGAGGAGAGAGAGAGGGAGCGCATCTAGGAGGAGAAGCTGAGAGCACTTGAGGAGGCTCAGCAGAAGATAGTCAGAGAAGCCACTCTTGAGGACAACCACAGTGACCACGATGGCTATCCCTTACAATCCGATTCAAAGTAGGAACAACATAATTGCAAATATATTCATTTTATATCATAAGAATTTCAAACTTTATCTGTTTTAGGATTTTAAAATAAATATAATTATGTTTTTTTTAATTTAAAGATAATGCCCAGTAGTCTGAGGAAGAGGACTTCGACCCCTTCATGCAAGACAGGGAGAACCAGTTCATCAACAACGCCATCAGAGGCAAGGACATCATCGATTCATTCGAGGACGACCAGGACCAGATCCACCCTCCTCTTCTCGAAGACCTTAACCAGAGGTTCTTGGCCATGAGGGAGATGGACGCAGACAATGACGACCACAATGATGTCCACACGCCAGTCGACATTGACAACATGTTCGACAACAACAAAAACCAGAAATCAATCGGCCTGCTGAGAAATGTACATTCAGACCTGGCCAGAGATGAGGAGAACAGACAGCTTGCAAGAACTACAAGCTCTCAAAACTTGGATCACAGGTCCATAGAGGGCTACCCTAACTACCACGATCTACAAGACCAGGCAGCCAGTGATGAGGACGAGCAGCACTAGAAGAGTTACTTCCATCAGGGTGGACACCCCTTGGTAAGCTCTCAGGGTAACTACCCAAGTACTTCCAAGTTGAATGACGACTCAATGGACGAGGACCGCTTGGCCATGCAGCTCATAGACAGACAAGAAAAGAACCAGCAGCAGAACCAGGCAGTGGCTGACTTGGTGATGCAGGAGAATTTCTTCTCCAAGGCCTTCGATGACCAGCAACCAGATGAACTCATGAGCAACTTGCAGAAATCACTTGAGAAGAGTGGCCATATCGACTCGTCACCTCCTCCCTCCATTTATCAAGAAGCCAAGCATACCACCTCAAGCAAGATAATCAATCGTCATTTAATTTATAGTGGGCTAGTTAGATTTTGTTCTCTGATGAGGCTGAGGAAGAGCAGAAGAAATCTTAATAGAAATTGGATGAGTGGAAGATCCAAGAAGTTCCTAAACTAAACTCTTGGATTTAATTATCTTCGTATGTAATCAATGGTTTAGAAACGATAGACTGCCATCAGCTCTTAGAGAGTAGATCCCAGTTGAGCAAGAGCAGATCATAGCTTCAGGAATGCCAGTTTCTCCAGCTGCAGTAGAGGGTCAGGATATCAGAATCACCACTGGCGCTTAATCGCTAGAGAGCACTATCTCAGATGGAGAGCAAATCAAGAATGCCATCTCAGAGGCCAATAGAGCTCAACTCAACAGCCCAGAGAGTGAACCAGTTGATTATTCTTAGTTCAGTTTATTCAAATATTGATAGCAAATCTGCCTTAGATAAGCAAGTAGATCAAATCACTGATGACATCTTCCGCCAACTCATGGCAGAGATGAAAGTAGACCTTGATTTGCTCTTACTGACTGACCCTCGCAGACTTTACAAGGAAGAAGCTTCAAGTCCCAGTGCTCCTCAGAACTAGTTCCTGAGTGAGAGTGGACGCTTCCTCATCTTCGAGAGAAGAGGCATCAAGACTGATCTGTTTGCTATAGAGAGATATGTTGAAGAAGTCGTAGACGAGATTTTAAGTAAGTCGCATAGTGTGTTTTTACAAACCCTTGTCTAATGATTTAATTTAGAGGACAGAGCGAGATTCATGCAGGCCATCTCAACTCCAATCTCAAAGAATCCTCGGGAAGTTCTCAATCAGCTCTAAAACTCTGAGATTGGAAGTTATGAACACTTTGAGCCTAACTATCCAGTTGTGTTGCCCTTGGATCTCTACCTAAGACTGGAACGCAGAAGAAAGGAAACGAGAGAAAGAGAACTCCAAGAGACTCTCAGCAGCACAATCACTGGCTCTAACTTGACTCAGCAGTAGATTCATGACAGGAACTTCCTAGCTGAGTGCGAGCATATTCACAACAAGGTGCTCTTTGATTGCATCAACGATGCGCTCCTGCAGTTTAAGTAAGCCTTCAAATGTTGTCATTAATCTCTCTTCATTAGACCTTATGCCAAAGATGGAATGCCACTCCCTTGGAGCAGAAATAATCGCAGACTCAAGCCCACAGAGGAGTTCTCGATAGAGGAAATGTTCGAGATCGTGAAGCATGATGTAAGTTTCGATTTGCCTTGAGTGATCCCCTCCTTTAGTTGTTCCGCTGGGCCATCATGCAAGCAGGAACCCTCCCTCGAAGAGAGTTCGTGTTCAACAACCTCTTCGACGACGAGTTGTTTGCTGAGATCAGAGAGAAGAAGCTTGCGACTCTACTCGCGAGAGAGATGATAGAGAACGAGCCCAAGTGGCTGAACTACGAATTTGAAGAGGCCCAGGTCAAGATAGACATCGGGGACATGATACTCGAGCA
The DNA here is from genome assembly GCA_027382625.1 of Tetmemena sp. SeJ-2015. Lineage (NCBI taxonomy): Eukaryota > Ciliophora > Spirotrichea > Sporadotrichida > Oxytrichidae > Tetmemena > Tetmemena sp. SeJ-2015. Next base: position 32,221 of record JAJKFJ010022430.1, read on the forward strand.
GCTGGTGACTGAGACCATAGCCATACTCAGACAGAACGAGATGAGCGCCACTAACAGTGCCAGCGTCAGTGGAAGTGCAAGCGGCAGAATCAGTGCCACCAGACCTGGACCTGTTCCCAGCTAGGGCAGAGCTAACAGCCCCAACGAGTACTCAGACGACTACGGCTACTGAGGGGGGGAGAGTGTGCTCACAGCAAAGCGCCACTAATGAATGCCTAAGAGCGATTGTATTTAAGTGAAAGCAACTACAACTATATCTAACTAACAATTCATCATCATCATCACTCAGGAAATTGTATTGGCGGGCGAGGGGACCCCCGGGCATTAAAACACCTAGGTTAGTCCCTGCCCAAATTATTAAGCGAAAGTTACTTTATAGGCTTATAGATGTATAAGTGAGTGATAGATGCCATTTATAAGATTCATAATATAGTTTGCCACCATACCACCCTATAATTACTACTTGTCATATTTAAATTCAAATTCAATAACCTAACACCTAATTTCAAATATTATAATACATCCTGCACATCTTCTTATGAACAGCTTGGAGTTTAAGAAGAGCAGCAGTTATGAAATACAAAGTTATAGATTGGTTTACACACAAATGAAAGCTGCTCTTCTTCACAGTACATCATAGGCGGAGGTGTCTTGCTGGCCTGCGTATTTGAGTCTGAACTGCAGCTGCTGGAAGAACTCCTTATACTCGAACTCGTCAATGTTAGGGCACCAGGTATCGGCCATCTCAAAGAGCGCCTTGAAGAGTTTCTGCTGGTCGATGTAGTCGTAGGTCTTAGGCAGCGCCTGGTTTTATTGCTCGGCCTTGGCTTTGGCAATCTACTCCTCTTCAGTTTCAAAGAGCACTTTGTTATCGCTGGTGTCCGAGTCGAACTCCTCCTTAATCAGCTTCTGCAGGTCGTCGGCGTCGATGCCAGGGCGGAGGATCATGCCCACGTTAAGGAAGACTCGGAAGTACTCGTCCTTGGAGATGTTGCCCTGGGCGTTCTTCTTGAAGACAGTCATGAAGTCGTTGATGGCGTCCTGCACGGTCTCGTTGCCCATGAGCTGCCTCCTCTTCTCCATGCTCTCCTTGGTGTACATCTCTGGGTTACCGTCCTCGTGATAGGGCTTGGCTGGGAAGTTATCTCTGTTCTGCAGGAACACATAGGCCAGGTCCTTGTTGGAGATCTTGTTCTGGTTGTCAGCCTCGCCTGCGCCTCCGCTCTCCAGTCCCTTGAGCAGCTTGGCAGCCATATCCTCCTGGCCGTTGAGGTCGTCCATCTTTCCGTCGTCTGCCATTACGTTCACTCTTAATTTATTAATTTTTTCTATTTGAATTTCATTCTCTAATAAATAAAATAATATAAAAAGATATTTTATTTTATTTAATCTTTATATTTGATATTAAAGGAGAAGGAAACAAGTATTTTTATGATTAAATTAAAAGTAGATTGAGTTTATTTGCTAATTCGTGTGGGTTCACAGGTTGTTGAGCTTGAAGACCATGGTGAAGCGCTTCTGGACCTGGTCCTTGAGCTTGAGCCAGTTCTGGTTGGACTTCTCCTTGTTACGCACCTTCTGCAGGTCCTCGCTCTTCAACTCCTCCAGCACACTTACAACCATACTCATCATAATCTAATGAGATTATTTATTATAGTTCCTGCTGGAACATCTGCATTATAGTTTGGACTTGCTAGTAAATAAAAAAAATCAAACATAAGATTTTTATTTGCTCTGGGTTGAATTCTTTAGCCACTTCCTAGGAGGACTTCTTGAGGAGGGGTTCTTGCTCTTCCACCTCCAAGTACGAAGTTCTTATGAGCATGATCTTCGCCGCCATCAGTCTCACGATCTCTACAAACAATAAAGTTGAATCACCAGAGAACACAATAAATTATGGATGATGATGACTTACAGACTATGTCCTTGGCCAGCATGAGTGAGCTGTCGAACTGCCCCTTCTCCCTTATGAACTTATCCAGCAACGCAAACTGAGCTAGCATGTCCTCCTGCCCCAGCTACTCCACATAGCTCTTAATTGTTCTGACTTGCTTCTCCAGGCTCTGCCACAGCTGTACTACTGCTTGGTGTTGCTTGGCCACCTCCACCTCGTCAGCTGAGAAGGTAATGGAGTTCACGTCTATGTCGTAGTTGTGGTCCAGCTACGGCTGCTTGCCCATGCCCCGCAGCTGCATCGTCTTAACAAAGAAGTTAGACTCGTTGGCTGCCAGGAAGAACGTATCGAAGTTCACTTTAACAGCAACAATCTAGATAACACATTCTTAAGTTGACCTTGCCGTTGCCCATCATCCAGCTGGTGCGGTAGAGCATGGCCAAATCAGACTCAAACAGGTCTGGCTGAATTTGGGCGATGATGTCCTTGAACTGCTGGAAGTTGATGGAGCTGTTGGTGGCGCCGCCATTCACCTCCTTGAAGAGGCGCTTGATGATGAACTGCTTGGCCTTCTTCTCGTTGCGGTAGTACTCCAGCATGATCCTCAGCACCATCGAGGATCCAGGGGAGCTTGCCCAGCACCTCAGAGAACTGGAACTCCTTGGCCTTGTCCTCAGCTATCTTCTCGAAACTTGTCCTTGATCTCTTGCACCTCGTAGATTGGCAAGTTCCCAAACAAGACAAATTAAGATGCGAGAGTGATACATTACTATAGAGACGTCTACTGTGTAGAAGATCTGCTTCTGCTCCACAAAGTACATAGGCTCAGTTGCTGCCTCGATATCTTGCAGCTGAGGTCCCTTATAGAGCAAGTTCCTTGCGTGTAGGAAGAAATGTAGGTCATCGTTCAACAGCCGCTCCTCAAATAATAATAAGTTCTTATAATTAAATTTGTCTCAAGAAAGTCAGCGAAAAGGTTGCACTCCCACATTCTAGAGGGCTTCATAGTCTAGAGTCCTATCATACATAAAAGACATAGATTAGAATGAGTGTTTATAATCAGCAGCTGTAGCCTGAGGTTGTCCACTGTTAAAAATAAATGTTCCCATGTCAAAAGTCTCCAAGCTCTTCACTTGGAAAGACCGCTGGTCAAAGTGGAACTTACCCATCCACTGGTACACAAACTCTTAATGGAATAAAAAAATAACTTTCTCATTTACTCTGGGAATCGTTGGATGTTGAGCAGTCCCCTGGAGTCTGAGTTCATCAAAAGCTTGTGCTCTGCGAATTTGCAATCGTAAATGGCTCGCATCGTAGTGAACAGCCACATTTTGTTAGGAGGTTCGAACTTTATCTTTTCATAGTGGATGCTCAAGAAAGATCTATTAAATTCTAAACTCTACTCATTTAAGACTTATCTATCACTGATGTTGTTGCTAGTTCTATTCATAAGATTTCTCTCTGGCGATTATTCATGTCTCTGCTGATTAAATGTAGTAAAAACTCTAAACATGAAAATTTTAGATCCTTCTACATCTCAGCTTTAATTCTAATGAGCTCACTCTCTACGAAATTGAAGAAGGTAGGTCTTGCTAAGTTGTGCATGTGCAGAGAGATTTAGTCAAAGTTCACTTCCTCTATTGAGTTGGCGTCTTTAGCACCTCTGTTTTCCACAGTTAGATTAAGCTTAGACTCTTCATGCCACGAGCTTAAGATCATGCGCTCAGTGCCTGTCCCCACCTGAGACATCAGATTGTTCCTGTAGTTCATGCTCAGCCTTGTCGTGTTATTGATCGCATAGATATTCTGCTGCTGACGAAAGAGATTGGAGGTGCGAAGCAATTCATCTATGTTCATCTCTTCAAACTGCACGACAACTCCATTCGAATAGTTCTTCTTCAAGTCCTTCTCTAGCTTCTAGATGTTATCTCGAAACTTCTGCGTGATGTTCTTCTACATTTTCAACTCCTCTTACTTCTTCATGAGCTTCTCCTTAGCTCTCGAAAGCTTGGACTCCAAGTTCACTTTGTTAGTATCCACTTCATCCTTCGACTTTCTCTCTTCCTCCAACTCATAGCTCAAATGGTCAATCTCGCACATCTTCGCTTGGATCACTTCTCCTAACCTCTTGATTTCCTTATCACGTTAATAGATGACATCCCTCAGATCTCCTTTCTCTTCTTGCAACTTGAGCACCACTCGCTCTCTCTTTTTCAACTCCTCGTCTGAGAACAGAGCAACCTGAGCAAGTGCATGCTTATAATCCTTCTACTCGCTTGCCTCCACTTATCTGCGCATCTCCACATCCTTCTCGGCCAACTCAGACTACTTGTTATTGATGCGGATATTCATCAGCTGTTGATTTAGGGAATTCTCCTTTAGAGTGTATTCAATCTTCGCCCTGTAGTCGTTGAACTCCTTCCTTGTTTTCTCCAACATGAACTTCAAAGTCTTCTAGAGTATGGAAGGTAAGATAATTGAGAAAGGGAAAGTATTTTCAAAGTCTTAATATCGTCGTGAGGCAATTCTTAGAACCCAGATGCTCCTCCACCCATGAGCTGAAGATTTTTCTCCTTCTCAAATCTCACAAACTTATCTATCTACTCCTACAATTCTTAGATCTTGAGGGTATTTGCAAGATCTCTATCGAGATAGAACTCAAAAGCCTGCTTTATAGTCTGATGATGCTTTTCGAAATTGGCTTTGAACTAAGTTAGATAACCTTAAAAGTTCTAGGAAACTTTAGTGCTTTAAAGTTCTTGAGCTGATTATAAAGTCGAGCTGTAAGCTTTAATAAGATGAGCAAGTTGCTGCTTTAAGAACTTCTAATTCTAAACCAAGGCTTTGAAGTTTGATTGAGTATCGGAGTCTTTGTCAAACCTGACAGAGGATATTTACTTGAGCCCTCGTAGCAGCCCAGTGCTCTTTGTTACTCTCATTTAAGAAGCTATCCTTTGAGAGTGCTGCTGATCTTAACCATCGTGAATGATGTTTTAGTTCAAGTTGAAACTCACTCTGCTGTTTATACTTGCTCTTCTCTATTTGAAATCATCATCTGGAAGTTCAGCATTGTTCGCTCTCAGGCTCTAAAGATGCTCTGGTCTTAACTTACCCTTTTCATTATTGATTAATTGAGAATTTTAAGTACTGCTTTCTTATGAAGCCAGATCCTCTAAGCTCGTCAGGCCTTTTGCATCCCTCCACTGATTGAGACTTCTATGGCCTGCATAATCTAGCTTAGATATGAATTAAGATGCAAGCTCAATCTTTTGCTGCAACCTATTGGAACCTTTGGCAGTAAGAGGCATTTTAAAGCTCCCTCCTTTAACTTGATGAGTTGAGCCTGAAGGACTTAAGCTCTCTATAGAGTGCAACTGAGTCTGTTGAACTTGATTTAACATCAGTGATAGAGTGTTTATGCTAGTTGTGCTCAGTCTATTTATATGTCGTTATTACTGCTGCTACTACTGCTATGAAACATTATTCGCACTTGAAGGTACCATCAAATTCCCTTAGCTCTTAAATTAGGCTTCATGATAACTATCTCGCTAGATATTATCCCCTACCAATGACCTCTTGTTCAATTGAAAGATGGAGCTGCTTTTAAGATTCCCAATAGATTGATGACTGGAACTCATCTCTTAAAATCTTTGGCTCAGAGAAGTAGGAGGCAAAGTTTGCATGCCTTCTTTGCTGGAATGTTGGAGCTTGCTATCTGTGAGAAGATTATATTAAATCAAGATACAATAATGCAATTTTTTAGATTTATCTATCCTTAACCACCACTTCTAAGAGTTTGAGTTGAGGTCTGAGGCTTCTTCAAAGTTTAGGAAAGATTGCGATGAGCGAGTAAATTAGACTGAGGTGGCTGCTGTACTTGCATATTATAACTACCAGTCGCATTCTAATTCTCCAATAAGGTTCACTGATTCCTAGAGGAGTTGGGCTTAGGCGAGTGAGGGATACTATTCTACAAGCTCGCTGTCTTATTACTGTCTCGGATAAAAGGAATAAAGCAAAAGCACATTTTTGGATAACTTTGATGAGAGTTTTCTACTTAGCGAGTTGACCCAAGGCGACTGAAGAGTTGAGGCTGGCTGTTGCACCTGGTGTGATGCTGACACTTCCTCTCTTGTCTCTGGCTGCAGCTCCCTTGAAGCCTGGCATCTCACTGAACTTCTGCAAGTTTGTGAGCAGCTTAGACTGGCTGCTCTACTTGTCCTGCAGCTCCTGCTAGTCCAAAAGCAAATCTAGAACACTGATCGATTTGTAAAGCTATTGCTATGGCTGTTGCTTTTACTTAATGTCCCTCTTGGCTGCTTGTCTATTCATGTTATGGATTATTATAATGCTAATCGACTTTTGTAAAAATTAAATGCAGAATGTTTTGAAATGTAATCACTAACTAACTTACTGACTCATTTAGTGGTAAATTAACTTCTCTAGCTTCAATTAAACTTGCAAGGCCTATTATAATTATAATTAAGTTGACTTCTATGAAATAAAACTCACAGCTGCCAAACAAGCCAACATAGAGTAACTCTCATAGAAAGGAGCCTACTCCTTAGAGTTCCACCAAGCAAGAGCAGCATGTCTCTAGGTAGGAGGCTCTCTAGGAGCAGAATTCAAAAACCGCTTCTCGGATTGACACGAACACTCCACTCTAGAGCTGGAAGTTGAAGGAGCCCACCAATCTCAACCTAGATATCAATCCTCCAGCTACCAGCAGCAATCACCAAAGATAGGACAGTAGCGCAGGCAGCAGCAACTTCCAACCCTACTCTCAGATACCAGCGCAGATTCAGTAAAGTACCTCTCATCATCAGACTGCATCTATCCATTAATCACCCAGGTATACTTCAAGAGCTTAGGTTCTTAACTAGCCTCCCAACTAATTTCAGACTCAGAAATAGGTATCACAAAGCAACGTTACTTAAGATAGCGAGATATAATAGAAAAACTCACCCCTCAGTGAAAAGCAGCTATCCTTCCACAATATATTCTTTACTGGAACTCATGCGACTGGAGGTCCAGTAGTGCAGAATACCTCCCCGTTCAAGTTAAGCAATGGCTTTGGCAGTGCTCGAGGACTCTCAGGGGTTTTAAATTAAGGCGGTCTCCCTCTAACTTTGCAAAACGCAGAGGAATTGGTGAGATAGAGTCAGTAGTCAGATCGCACACATTCCCCTTCGCAAAGGACTGGAAATCAGATAACTAACACGAACAAGATCCTATTTCATCACCATTTCAAGTCAAGGCAGAAGACTGTGAAGTTGAGTAGCAATGATAGCGCTAGGAAGTAAAATTCTAAAATGAAGATCAGTCCTCGTTCTTTCAGTCAGGAAGGTAATCTGCCTCCTGTCGCAGATGATATGGAGCGATTAACTTTATTAAGCTTTTTATTAGTAACTGGGGACTCTAACTTCGTACACATCAGTCCAACCAGTTAAGCAGGAATTTACTCAGGTATGGCCCTAGATCCCAAGTTCTTTAAAACTTAGCAATAAAGTCCACGCAACCCCTTTAATCAGCAAAGTGTGGGCGTGGGGGGCTCAATTGCCTTTCAAGGTGGTTTTGGAATAATGGGTCAGCACTAAGACGTCAAGCTTAGAAAGCAGAGACCCATTCTTCATTAGTAACAATCTTTAACGACTGTCAAATCTCTTGAGCGCTTTGGAGAACAGCAACTGCTTTCTAACCTTCAAAGTCCTAGTTTATCAAAGAGGAAGTCTCAAGGTAGCAAGATTGATTTTGTCTAACAAGAGCTGCTTAAATTCTTTCTTTGATAAATTTTTTCGCTGCATAAGTAAAGGCACCTTGACAAGAAGAAAGAGCTCCAAGATTATAGTAAGCGTCTACAAATTCAGCCCTCTCTTATCCTATTGAACTCCTCAGGGCCATTAGATAACTTCAATCGCAGTAAGCTTCTTTACTTCAAGCCGAACGATACATCAACTCACCAGAGGATAAATATTGAAGGCTATCAGGCCATGGAAGATGGCCATTTCTAGCACAACTCACCAGACTCAATATTTTTAGAGTATAATTGCGTATTAGTATTATTGATGACTGTAATTAGCAGCACTCTTAGGAGAATGAAAGATCAGTCTCACCAAGAAATCCATACTTAATTTAAATCCGACTCTTAGAGATAGGACGCAGCAGCACGTTGCCAATAATGATCTGAGACATATGATGGAGCTAGATCACTTTCTTAATAGTTCCTAGACTGCAAAGAATCACGAAGTATTTTCCATTAGAGTCAACAGCGCCGACAGAGGAAGGACTATAGCGAGGGAGTTCACTCTACTGTAAAGCAGTAATCAATAATTAATCTATGCACCTTTAAATGATACTTTGAAATTATTGTGAATGGAGAGGGCAGAGACAGTTACAGAAGGGAGAAGACACAAGTGAATTAAGCTAACCACAGCCAGCACTCAGAGTCCTCTCCAAATAGAGCCAGTGCTGATGCAAGATCCCCACTCAACAATAATTATTCTTCTTTTTAAAAATAGTATTGGAAAGAAAGCCTCTTAGTCCGGCTCTCCCTCAGTTCATGCTCACTTATAATGACACTAATCAATAAACTATCTTTTATTCACAAATTGCCAGTGCCAGGGCATTTACTAGATTTCTCACAGGCATCAACTGGAAATAACTTTCCTTCACCCAACCATCATCACTATAACAACAATAGCAATAGTAAAAAGCAAAACCAAAGCACAGCTATCTCTCCTAAGGGCCTAGGCGCTGGCTTCTCCCCGAGATTAAACTAGACAGGCGTGTCCTTCCTCTCTCAGTCTTAAAAGTTTCACCTTGGTTTAGAAGCGATGGGGAATGGAGTAGGAACTGATGGCAGTTCCCAGAGAAACTTCGTGTATAAGAGACATATGAAGACAAGGAAAGTGTGCTAGCGAGTGTAGTAGAGCAACATCCATGAGGAGCTTGCTCGCTTTTCCAAGGACTTGAAACTTGCTAAGTACCTTCAACCTATAAAAGCTCACTTTAGAATTGCCTACCAAGACAACAAATGCATCATAACTTTTCTCAAAGTTAATTTGTAACACTAAGCACAAGGAGGAGTCGCAAAACTTAAAGCCAAGCTTGTTCGCAAAACCAAAATAGCTTGAAAAAAATTAAAATCCCACGCTTTTTTGAATGAGTTAATTTTAAGAATTAATTTATAGAACGATTGAGATAAGTAAAGAGAGAAAGAGCGAATTTAATGTCAGCCCAGGATCCCTAAGCAGAAAAAAGTAAGTTCGAGAATACGAGAGTGCGGTGTTAACTTTATTCATTATAGACTAGCTTGACTTGTATGAGATGAGTGCAAGATTCAACACCCTGCTTGTATTCGACTGCCCCTCAAAGGAGAACCAGTCCTATTAAAACTTCTCGCAGTCCATCATATCAGGACTTGCAGATGTGCTTGTGTACTTAAAATCTTAAAAATAATTATATCTCTTGTGATATTCTTGGACACTGAGCTCCCAAACCAGTTTACCAAAGCTTTTCAAAGCCTGCAGAGATAGAACAGCACCCAAGCAACACCCGGTTAGATGCATAGGTAGCACAGCTATGGCTCCTCTGGCTAACACTCAAACAGCTAGGGAAACCTAGTTCAGCTGGAGAGAAGTGCAAGCTTGCACTAACATCAAATGGGCTCATCCTCGAACTTGCTTCAACTAGGTTAGAATGGGGTGCCCTCGAACATCATCTCAACCTATGATAGCAGCTTGGTCTGGCTGCTGATAGGTATCTACAGCTCACACAGCAACAAGAAAGCTTATATCTTCACAGACTAAGTTGACTTCTTCAAGAGCAAGCTTTACTGCAGGGCTGAGGAGAGAAGACTCAGGTCAAATATCACCTCATTAATTCCTCCACATTCACTCTCATTTGATTATATCACTATCTCAGAATGCTCTGAGGTAACCACTTTTAACTTGCAAGATGCTCAGAATCCCTGGCTCTCATTTGACAACGCAGAGGTTCTATCAGCCTTCGAGAGGGAGCAACTGCGACTGATTCTCAAGAAGTTCATCAAGTAAGTTGTGTCCTCTAAGCACCCCCATAACCTAGAGAAGCTGCTAGCCCTTGCAGCTAATCTAGTAAAAGCACACACTAACGCAATCCAGAAGAGTGAGAAGTACAGACTGCACTCTGACCTGGCTTTCCACTTCGTGCGTAGCTTATTCTTGGAGAACGTGCTAGAGAACGAGATAGTGCTCTAAGGGATACTCACCAACAAAGTGTGCTCTCTCCAGGACATGGAAAACTTCGGGGGCCTTTCCTCGACAGTAAAATTTTATAATGAATAAAGGTTAGAAAAAAATATGTTTATAGGGTAATTTTTGCTCCTAAATCTTATTCTTCCAGTTATAGAGGTGCATTCGAACATCTAAGGCTTCAAATTTTAATCCTGATTCAGCCAGTTAGAGGTCAGATTTACAGAAATAAAATCTATATTTTAAGTTATTTTTTAGCTATTGTAAATAAATTTAAAGTGCAATTTTGAAAAAGAGAAACAATTTTAGAATACATAACATGATTTAGCTATAAGCCCAATGAAGGTATAGATGTAAAATTTTAGCATTAGACCCTTAATCATTAATTAAATCTTGTTTATATAAAATTGTTTCTCTTTTTTGCACTTTAAATTTATTTACAATAGCTAAAAAATAACTTAAAATATAGATTTTATTTCTGTAAATCTGACCTCTAACTGGCTGAATCAGGATTAAAATTTGAAGCCTTAGATGTTCGAATGCACCTCTATAACTGGAAGAATAAGATTTAGGAGCAAAAATTACCCTATAAACATATTTTTTTCTAACCTTTATTCATTATAAAATTTTACTGTCGAGGAAAGGCCCCCCCCAAAACTTCACTACTATCAAGTACACAGACAAGTTCATGGGGCTTGCAAATAATCTATCCTTAAGTGTATTTAAGGGTTAATTGAGAAGATCAAGAAGAGCATAGAGGAGAAGAAGCAGCTCGCTCATTAACTGACAGTCAAGCATCAACAGCAGCAAGAGGCTGAGGAGAGACAGGGCAAGGATAAGGGTAAAGAAGAAGGGAAGGAGGCACCCGCTGAAATGGCTGAGGAGAAGGTAGTTTTTCAGGCAGTGACTACTCTCCTTGATTAGTACTTGGACCTCTTCCATAGAGGCAAGATTTTTGAGATTAAGAAGTTGCTCAAGCTAGTTTAACATCAGAGATAGATCGATATACATTTTAGTGAAGCAGATTCAGAACTATGTGGTAGGCTTCATAAAGAAGAACGAGACAGAGCAGTCGAAGAGTATCTATCTATGATGATTAAATCTATCTATATTCTTCGCTTCTTTTAGTACTGTGCAGGTAGAGATCTTGAAGAAAAGCACTAAGCTGATCACCATCAACTTGCTGCGAATCATCACGCAATAGGGACTGATCAAGCAGCAAGATGCACACCACATCTCCCACGAGGCAGACAGGGTTAAGGAGCTACAGACTCAGCAACAGTTCTTCCACAAGAACTTGAAAGAGAGTGAGCTGCTCTTCAATCACCAACAGGCAGAGACTATCTTTGAGCAGCCAAGTCTAGTCTTCAAGCAGAGCAACTTATTTTATATAGAACGCAGGTGATAGAGAAGAGCAGAAGAAAGAGGGTGCTCCATCCACCTCTCAAGCAGATATGATATATGTGCACTCTCTCTAACTTACATTGTGAGATGGAGGGAAGAAGGATGTGATAGACATGATAATTGAGAAGCTGACTCAGTAGATGAAAATCAGCAAGCACTATCCTAAAGGGTTGAGGGAGCTCGAGCAGAAGATCAAGAAGCACATCATCAAGAAGGGAGAGGTCTTTGCGCAGCAGCCAACCACCACTCAGCAAATAGCAGCACCTGCCAACTCAAACGCAGGAGCCACTCATAGCAAAGGCTTAAGTGCTACTCAAACTCAATCACAAGGCCAGGGCCAATAGAGCATCTATGTAGGCATCTTAGATGAGGAGAAGACTGTGCTCATGGTCATGAAGAGAATGATCATTATGCTATTGCTTGAAAAGCATCCTTTTATTATTCTTAGAATGAACGAGAGAGGGATGTTCACTCAGAAGTTGAGGACTGGGGAGTCGAAGGAGCATGCGAAGGACCCACGCATCAGAAACATAGACATCATAGAGCAGTACCGCAGAGAGAAGAAGGATGACATAGCTATAGTCTTTGAGAGCTCCATCATCTAGCCCACTAGCACTCTCCAGCAACTACAGCAGCACAGCTCTGCCAATAACATGTCAGCGGGCAAACTTCTGCCCACTGGCTCAACTGGCTAGCAGCACTCCTCTTTTAACCAGGCAGGCTTAACGCAGCCTCATGGCTAGCCACCTTACCATCAGATGTGAGAGCAACTAAAGTGGAATTAGGAAAATCATCTTGAATATATAGTTTGACCTTGATTTATTGAATTTGATAGTGAATAATTGCTTGTGATAAATTTATGAATGGAATTAAAAGATCATTTAGAAATTAATCCGAAATATTTGACTTTAAAATTATAGTGACTAGAAAAAGCTTATGCGCTAAGTTCCTCAGTAAATGAGTCCCATCTCTTTGTACATCTTGAGGAGTTCATCTTGCTTAGACTCGATGTGGTTGATGCCACTCATAATGATTTCCATTTCAGAGATATTGAATGGCTTATACTCATCTGTGAATATGCTATTCAGAGAGTCCTACACCATCTGCTGTGAATTAGCTTACAGATTCTCCTTATCGCCGCCCTTGACTTCCTTCTTTTTCTTCGTGGGGTCAACTGTAGGTTTAGCTCTGCTGCCTGGTATAAGTGAGTTCTTTATGAGCAGCTCTCTGTTTCTGAAGAGGTCTGAGTCTAGAGGAGTGGATCTAGTGGGGTAGACATGGTCGAACTGGAATTCAGAGCTGTAGATTATTGAGTATACCTTGATCATGAATTCCTCCATCCTTCGCATGGCAAGGGCCATATCAATCCCACTACCTGCTAAAGTGTCCTTGCCAGAGGTGCCCATAGCAGCAAGCTTAGCTGACATTTCCTAGTCCCAGCAATCACCAAGGATCAGATTGACATCTGGGTTGTTGTAGATCTTGCGGAACTGAGCGATCACAAAGTTTCCTTGAGGGGCTGTCATAGTCTGCTGATATTTCATGAGCTTCTTCAAGCAGTAGAGTCGGAAGGCAGCCACAAAGCTTAGCAGCCTCTTGCTTACTAGACAGTTTTGAGGTAGCATGCACACGAAGACTTGGCTCTGCTCTGAGAATTTGGAGTAGGGCTTGACTGTGAGCGCCATTTGAGGCTCATCTACATTTGCAGCCAGCTTCTTTAAGAAAGTGAAGCCCTTTTTCTCTTGGTGGAGTTCAGACTGCTCAATCTTCACCTCCGATTGTGGATTTCCACCCTTCAAAGTTACTTTGTGCTTTGCTGCCTTGTCTAATTGAGCAATGGGGATAGAGCCCCAAGCACAGGTTACTTGCTGTAATGAGTCTGAGTTTTAGAGTGTGTGGTACACCAGCTCAAATAGCAAGTGCACATCTCTAGGCACCTTCTCAAACTTAGGCAGGTCTACTCTTAGAACGAAGAAATTTAAAACACTATCACTCTATCATTATATTAAAGTTCTTGGCTTGGTTCAAATTTTCATAAGTGTTAAAGAGCCACTTGCCTTCACCCTCTGCCCTTACTTACGCCTGAACTATGAAGCTGTTTGAAAGATACTCACTAGTCTTATTGTCGTAGAGGATTGCTCTGACTTCCCTGTGTGTGATCTTAGACCAGTCGAATTCCTCCTTCTTAGGTAATGGCACACCTGATAGCTCGTCTAACTAAATCTCACAGCTGAGGTAGGGCTCCCACACTTGAGTGAACTGCTTCTACCCAGCCCAAGTTGTTGCTTTATTTATCTGATCAAGTTATATAGAGAGGAGAAAACATGTGAATGCTATTATTCTCAGTTTCTGTAGATCCTTGTAGACCATGGACTTAGAGTCGTACTCTGGGTATAGACCATGGGAGGGCGTGTTGAGGCCTCTCCTCTCGAACTGCTCAGTGGTGAAGGAGGGTAAGAAACTGGAGGGGAGGTTCTTGAAGCAGTTGTAGAAGTCGATGGCGCCCAGCTTGCGAGCGTACCTGATGCGCATGATGTTGGTCTTGGTCTGGGGATTCTAGATCTTGATCTGGTCTGCTATCGACAAGAAGGCGATGAATTCGTCTATATCCAGGTTCTGATTGGCGTCCACATCCATCTCCTTTATCAGCTCCTCCAGCTGCACATCTGTCAAGTCCAGGTTCAGCTTCAACAAGGCCGTCTTCAACTCAGCCTTCGACAGGTAGTTGGAGTGGTCTGCGTCGCACTCCTTGAAGAGCCTCCTGAGTTCATCCATGTTCTGCTCGTAGGAGAGCATCTCCTCCTTGAACTTGGGGAGCATGATGCTCCTAAACTCCTGCCGGTCAATACCCTTGGAGTTGTCTCTGTCTGCCACTCGCATGATCTCCTTCGCCTCTGTCATGCTGATTGCCTGGTTGAAAGACCAATTATAAAATAAGTCTATCTACTTTTTATTAAGAGCGGAAGGCTTTGACCAGTTCCTTCTAGGGAGATCTTGCCCATCACCGTCCTTATCGAAGAAGCTGAAGAGGGAGTCGATCTGGTTTTTGCATCTCCTTCTACAGGTCCAGGTCGAAGCCATTCAGCTTGTCAGCATGGCTCTGCTGGATGCCCTCTATGCACAGGCATATCTCGTTCACTGAAAGCACGCCGTCCTTATTCATGTCCAAAGCATCATACAGCAGCTCCAGCTCAGACAGACTCAGTTTTTTGATAGCCATGTCCGAGGAAAAGTAGGTCACAAACTCAGACCTCTCCACCAACTGGTTCTTGTTCTTGTCCATTGAAAATTAATTAATTGAGTATATTGAAGTAAGCAGTTGCATAGTAGAGATGCCGTTCTTCTTGAGATGTTCGTTTATCTTAGACAGCACCTGCTTCACTTTGTTATTGAAGAGACTGAGCTGCTTGGAAACTGGGATGGCATCTGCCTACCCACTTCTGTTCATCTAGTTGTTGCCAGCATTCATCCTTATCTCAAAATATGAGTAGCAAGATGAGAGAGTATCTTCCCTTGAGGTTCTTAAGATGCTGTTGTCCATAGCTGGGGATGACTTTCCTGATCTGGGTGAGAAGTTTCTCCACTGAGATGACTTGAGGCTCTCCGTCCATGGCCAGGTAGACGGCCAGATGAGGAAGCTCCTTTGGATTGTTAGGTATGAACTTGATACTCAGGAGCAGTTATTGGAACTGCTGCAGGCTTAGCTTCTTTGCCTCTGGGTTGAAGTACTTGAAGATGTCTATGTTGTTATTGCAGATGAAGTAAGTCAATTCTGTCACGATGTAGGGCATCGCCTCAGTGTTTGCACTTGCGATTGCACTCTCTCCTTTCAAAGCACGAGTTAGTACTCCTCTCTCAACTTTTTCCTTGCGTCCAGCAAGTGCATCGAACAAGCTTCTTTGCTCTGTGGCAGTGAACTTCTTGATGTCTAGCTGCAGAGTCTAATCGATCAAGTTCTTGAAATCGTCGAATGACAGGAAATCTGAATAAGCGGGTGGGGAGAGTAACACTTCCACTTTCAAATCCTTGGCTTGGATCTAGCTCTGCAGATCTGAGAGAAGTTGCGAAATGACTTCTGAGACTCCAAAGTGTTAAACGAACTTTCTGAAATCAACGCTTGCAGTGTTGGAGCTTCTGAAGTATTGGAAGCACTTTTAGAGGAAGTCCATGTCTGCAGAAGTAAGACTCATACCACAAATATTGTATGTATGGTTTGAGTTAGTACCAGCTCTTCTAAATATTGAAACGAATTCTTAGTCCCTAAGTTAGTAGTTGCCCTTGCTGATTTGATATACGATATTTGCGATGGTCTAGTACTTGAGCTCCAACTAGTCTTTAAATCCTACTCCCATTATCAAGTTCTGCTCATTGATGCTTCCCTGATTCCTAATAGGAGCCTAGTTCTGATTATTAGGTTACTGAGTATTTGCCCCTTATGTGAAGGAAGTTATGAATCCTTGTAGTTCATACTTAGATTAGATCTGCTGCATCTGAGCTCTACCGAATAGCATATCGATCATCATTAGATAAAGGAAAGAATTTATGCTAAGATAGTTGTAGGACTCAAGAAGAGGATCGAAAGCTAAGGGTTCGAGTATGAAGCCCATTTGTCTCTTATTGAGGGGCATCTTACACGCCTTGAAGGCCTCTTAAATCTGTGAGTCAGAGAGCATACCAGTTTTATTCCTGTCTCTCTTCACTAACTCCTCACACATCAAATCAACAATCCCCTGCTTCTTGCAAAAGCCTTCCATCTTGGAGTATATCTACTTAGACTCCTCAGAGATTTCCTAAGTGCGCTTCATCTCTACAGCCTACTCGTTCTTGGGTTACTTGAAAGCATCAAATCCGGCCTTGAGACCAAACTTCTCTATCTTGCTGAAGTCGGCGAAGAACTTGTCATACTCTATCATGTCTTGATCTATGTTTAGTCCAATCCTGTTGGTCTTGTAGCGCTTTGCCAAGAGCTAGTAATCCACTGTCTTGAGTGCTCGCACCCCCAGTTTCTCCTTAATGCCGAATATGAAGTCTGCGAAGTTCACTAGCTTAGTCTTCTACTCGTCGAACTGCGAGAAGATAGTGTACACTGTCTAAGTGTAGTTCTGCTTCTTGGCCTCTGAATATATCTTCTCCAGGATCTACTGATACATCTAAGCCAAGGTTTCTATAAAGAGTTAGTCTATAATAGGGTTAACTTACTCTGAGCAAGTCTCTTGAGGGTATTTGAGAGCTGCACAACGCCCACTCTACCGTACTCGTTCTTAGGTGCTCCAATTGCTACTTCACCAGTCTCCACGTGCTTAAAGAAGTTGCTGAAGTCTTCCTCCTCGTGGTTGAAGCCGATCTGAATGTCGTCCATCGATCTGCGGAACTCGTCATACTGAGTCACTCCCTTATAAGTCGAATACTTGTTGAACTATCAAAGATAAATATGGTAACGTGCATTAACTATTATTGAAGAGCTCCTCTGGAGATTTGTAGCCCTTGATTATAAGACCCTTGGTGATATCTTCTGCGAGTTCAATTGCCCAAATTAGTGAGGGCTTGATGCCCATGTTGCAGTACTCCATATCGTGAATGAACTCTACAAAGTCTAGCCTCGTTGGGTCGTAGTCTGACTTGTATCTCGGCAGGAGAGTTAGCAACTGATCCTCTGCTAGTGGGATCTTAAGTTGATCTACCAGGATAGCTGACATCTCTAAAATTAAGATAAACTTACTATATAATCTCTTTCATGGTGCAGGTGTTATCCCTCCTAGGGTTGTAAAAGATAATCTTCATTTAACTACTACTCTTTATTTAAGATGAAGAGCTCCCTCAGTTTTGAAAGCATGTTCTGCTGCTTTAGAGAAGCATAGACTGACTCAATTATTGTAGCCTGATAGTCGTCAACTATCTTGGTTGCGTTCATGAGTACAGCCTCATCTAGATCTTAGATCCTTACTGACTTCTGATATCTGCTACCATGAGCTGCTAAGTCAATCGCATCGAACAACTCACTCACTCTCCTCTCGTCAGCCCATTTCAGATTAAGAGTGGCAAGAGCTTGCTTGAAGTCATTCTTCTCCAGGATGAGGTTGCCCTAGCTTGGGCGACTGAACTTCTTGAAGAAGGCCTCTACTGAGACTCCTCTAATGAAAGACTGGATCATGATGTCGTTGAACATGAAATCAGGTTGTTGAGATATTCTTAGTGCGCTCGTGTTCGCTACGCTATTTTGAGTAGCCACTGTATTTTTCTTGCTCTTCGCAGGTGCGTCAGGCTGTCTCTGCTGCTCTTTGATCTTCAACTCCATCTCATTTTACTCCCTTTCCCTCTGTGCTTGCTATTCACTGTCCTACTTCTGTTTCATGACATCGATAGCTGTCATGCATATCTTGATCTTCCCCTGTGAATTTTGCTCTATCCTCTGTAAGTCACCTATGAAGTAGCGGTACTCGATGTTGATACTAGACTCTGCGGGAGCATATCGCTGAGTGAGCAGTTTCTTCTTGTTTTCAGTCAACACACTTCCCAAGTTCAAGTAGTTCTCCAAGAAGCTTCCACTGAAATCAATCTCTAAATAGAGGATAATCATCATGCTTAGTCTTTAAAATCAGTCTTGTAGATGAAGCCAGTCTTGGTGTTATCGAAGATGTGGATCTGATCTAGCACGGGTGTCATGTTCTTAGCCAAGATATTGGCGATGTCGGTGAGGATGACATCTTAGAGTTGGGATTTGGTGAGAGCGCAGTCCTTGCTTGTGATCTGCTGCAGCTGCTCAATCAGAACAACTTATGACTGGTAGCCCAAGTACACCTCTTAGCGATTCAGCAAGTGAGTGAAGTAGGTTGCATGGAAACTTGGGTCAATCAATAAATTGATTTACATTATGAGTCTCCCATCCTGATGTCGAGGTGCTCGATACCAGTTTGGAATTCCTTGACAGTTAGACTTCCCTTGACTGTGCCTCCATACCTAGCGAACCACTCAGCCGCATCTTAGTTTCTGACCAGCAGGCCACACATGATGTCTTGGATGAGAGGCATGAATGTGTTCTGAGCTTCTAGTTCTAGCTGCACCTTCTTCTTGCTTGACTTGGGCGACATGTCGATGTGGTCCACTATGCGTTCATTAACGAGAGTGTTGAGTACTGACTTTAGGTGCACCTTGTAGTTCTCGTTGCCTATCATTGAGTTCAAGTCGTCCCTTACTCGTACTATGTCTATCATGCGATACTAAAATATACAAGGTGAGTTTATCTCTCTTTATTGATCATGCTAGGCTGGGAGGTCTTCTTGTAGATGTTGAGCAGGTCCTGGATGTCCTGCTCGCCAAGTCCAAGCTGCAGGCTGTCCATCACTCTGTAGAATATCTCTTTCTCAATAAGGTTCTGCTGCTTGAGATCGTTGTCTGCGAGGAGGGAGCCGAAGTTCTTGAGTTTTCTGGTTTCGATGCAGGTAGCGACGTGCTTGAGGATCTCGTTAGGGTTGGGGAAGTTCTTCTTGCCCTTCTTGATGTTAGACTCCTTCTCAGTGCTCCTGAAGTCTTCGATGAACTCCAGATAGGAGTACATAGCACATATGTTCTATATTATTGAGTACTTGCCTTGCTTGTCAGGCTGGTAGAAGTTTTGGAGCAGCTCATTGACCTTGTCCAAGGGGACTTTCACCTCAAGGAAGAGGAATACCTAGCTGAACTCCTCTGCAGTCAGCTGATGCAGTTGGAACTTCTCTATCTCTGGAATTAAGAAAATGCCCACTTATAAGATTGGAATGGCCTTGAAGAAGGCTTGCTCTATCTTGAGGCCCTTGAGGGAGATCTACTTGCGGATGTCGTTCATGATCTGCATCTTCTGATCAAACTTTAACATCTTCTCGTTCAGATCCACTATCAAGAGCTGAGTGTTCATGTATGCTCCCTCCTGGTACTTCCGCACTAAGTCCTCAAGGTGCTGGGGAGTGAAATCCTTCTCTAAGTGAAGTGGATCCTTACGAAGGGCTTCCTTGAATCTGTCTATTGTTGAGGAGGGGTAGTCAAAGTGCTAGTCCAAACGGAAGCCAGTGATCTTTCTCTCGCTTGCTGTCTTCACTATCTGCCACTGGATACGGTCTATGTAAACCCTTGTTTATTAAATTGTCATAATGATTTCTATTAACTTGGTTTAGTAAGGTATGTGGGCTGCGTCATCTTTGTCCTGGATGTTGAAGTACTTGTTGAACAGCTGGTTCAGCAGAGAGAATGAAACGAACTTGGATACTTGCTCACTCTGGCCCTTCGCTCCTGCCTGCACCTAAAAAAATGAAACCTTATATCATATTATCCCTTGTTGTACTCTATGATGGTGATCTCGAGGATGAGTTTATGGATGGAGGACTCAGGGATTTGAGTTCGAGTCTCCTATGCGATGGCGTTCATCTGTCTCGTGAACTGGTACTGATTAATCTGATCATCTCCACCCACCTTAGTTTTGTTGAAGAGCTCTCTGAGTGTCTACCCTTTTAAGTCTAGGTAGCGCTTGATGGCTTGAAGAACCTGTGGTAGGTTCACTAAGTTCTGGCCCTGGCTACGAAGTCTTAGATCTTCAGTAAGCTCTCTATAGTCTCTCTCAATATCATGGAACTTCACATAGCCTGCCTGTTCAGGATCATACTCAAAACTAATCTATTACAGGTATTTAACTCCTCCATGAGATATTGGATATCTGCCTCGTCAGCTGTCACACCTCTCTGGGCAAGCATCTTCTTGAGCTCATCAGGCTTTATTCGTTCTTACTAGAAGAGAGTGTAGAGGTTGCTCTCGCCCTTGAACTCCAGTGATTCAAAGTAGGCGCGGAAGACCTTGTTGATGAGTGCTAATTTATTGAACTCATCTTGCAGCTTCTTCATGAAGTCCTGCCAGAACACGAATCCCTAGAGCTAAGCCTGGTTCTTCATGAAATCGCGAGCCACCAAGTCTATCAAGTCCTGGGGAATCGAAGGGCAGTATCAATAAATACATCCCTATGAATATCGGTTGATGATAGTCTTGAAGCCTTTGATTGAAATGTATCCACATAGATAGATGATATAATAGGGAGGGTATTTAATCCAAGCAGCTGAATATCTTGCTCTCTCAGATCTCTTTCTAGCTTATCTTTCTGCTGAGAGAAGATAGTCTTTGAGTCTGATTGCCTGGTGGTGATCTGCTTAAGTAGTGATCTGTAGAACAGCCTTCTATTAATGAACTTCTGTACTCCCTTGCCCTGCCCATGTACTCCAGCCATGCGCTTCATCATCAAGTCCTTGGAGTCTCCTTTCTCATAGCCCACTTGATCTGCAAACTTCTAGAAATCGATGGATGAGCCTGCATCAAGCAATTGAGCTATGAACATCTGCTCAGTCATCATGCTCTACAGCTCTTGCACTCCAACCATCTACTTGAGGGTGTTGATGAATTCCTGAGTTTCGATATCCACGTTCTTATCGTTGGGCACTCTCAGGAAGTTCTCATCGAAGAATATTCTTGAGATAGACTAGTACTTCTTCAGCTGAGCATACTTGCGCACCTTGTCATAGATGGAGTGCATCTTGTGGCCATCTGGGATGCGTTTAGTGTTTGCATACTCGTAGAACTTGTCAATGAGTTGCTGAGGGTCGAGCCTCTGAGTCTTGTGTGGATCTAGCAAAGAGAATATGGAGCTCAGGTGTTCGATTGTTACTGTTGAGAAACCCAGTCTTTGTAAGGCAGACTTGAGCTCATTCTTGTCCAGATAGCCATCGTCTTCATCGCTGTCCATGAACAACTCCACCAAGTTAACTTCGTTTCTTTAAATTCGTATATTCTATAAATTAATACTCTTGTAATGAAGCGCTTTATCTGTTCAAACACTTCGTCACTGTACTTCTTAACATCAGCAGGTGAAAGATCTTTAAGGGGCTGTTGCTTTTCAATATCCTCCATGATGATATTCAAGTTCACTTTGTCAAGCTTAGTCGAGTAGTAAGCGATGAATGTCTCTGCTTCTTGCTTAGAGATAGTGGGTGGGCCTGCTGCGGCTATTTCAGATGGCGAGTCTCTGAGCACCTCTGGTATCTCTCTAGTCAACAGGTCAAGCATAGCTGCACTAGGCGCAAGTCTCTGCTCTCCCTCTTAGATTGTACCAGGCACTATCTCATGAATCTGTCTTGGTATCTTAATCTTGAGGAACTCCATCATCAATTCATTTAGCCTGAATGATGATGCTCGTATTTCTAAATTCAAGGATGCGCTTTCTCTCTTAGTCTTGCTTGGGATCCTTAGCCATAATGAGGCTGCTATCATCCAGTACCCCTCCTCCCAGATTACCTGCACCGTCAGCTCTTTGCCTTCCATACTCTTGAAGCTTGCTCTCAAAGTTAGAGATAAGAACTTAGTCTGGGTGCATGGGATCCTCCAATCTCTGGACTAGATCTGCGAGTTGATCTTCATTGAGTGGACTCTTTACTCTTGCACTTCGACCAAGCTCCAACACTTGCATCCTTGTATCACAAAGTTATAATGCTATTAAGAGAAGAGTTAATTGCGTAGTAAAATGTAATAAGGTGGGAGGATCCAAAGGGAACTCCTATCTCTGTGAGCATTTGGGAAAGCATGATGTTGTACTGAGAGAGATGAGCCTGAATTTGAGTCAGATAAATGAAAGCCATTTCATTAATAATAGGATGAATTCTTATTATAAGAAAGTCCATATTTAATTATCTAGACTTAAGTTTATCTAACTTGCTCCATAGTGAGATTGCTTGGGTTTCCAATTCCTTGGAAATTTCTTTGTCCTCCTGCCATATCGTTGGCCCTGCTACCTGAGCCTTGTGGCCCAGAGGGCTCTGGGATGATATTTCTGAGTCCCTACACGAACTGCACCTTATTGAACATAGTTCATGTCATGAATGCACAGATAGCCAAACATGGCCTCTACGTCTTGTCTGTCGAAGCTTGCATTCATCATCTGTGCTCCATACTAACCGCCACCACTGCTGTTGATGCGAGCCTTCTGCACGATAGATTGAAAGTCCTCAATTGCCATGCTCACCTTGCTGTATAGTGAACTCTCGAAGACTGACTTATAGGAGCTGAGCCTGTCTGAGTCGAGTATAGCGCGAGCAATTTGCTCCAAGCGACTGAGAGGAATGCGTGAGTTCTGCAGCTTGTCCGCATAGATAGTCTTGTCTCGCATTATTCGGTAGCTGATGTTCCTGTTGAACTTACAACAATAGAAACTGTAAGTCCCATATAATAAAGTGTGAGTTATATTCTCAAGCTCTTGCACGAATTAATCTAGCTGGACCGTTCCAGGCACGATGTGGCTCTATAGATTCCTCACGATGATGAAAGATTAGAGCTTAAATTGAAAGTCATGTTAAGTGTAGATGATGTTTTCATCTCCTGGCTGGAGGACTGGGAAGATGATGAGGAACTCCCAAGGCTCGATAACTCTGCCTTTATAGCAGTCGAAGGGGAAGAAGAACTGCTCTATGCTGCGGCTGTTGCTCTGACTGATGTAAGCTGACATCTTATCCATGATTTCGTTGAATACCCTCGCGTCCATTTGATTGGTAAATTAAGATACTAAACTGTTCATTCTTTATTGGATCCGCCCATCCTATTATCAAAGGGCTGGTTGTTGAAGCCTTGGTTCATGCCTGAGCCGACTCTTCCCAACTCATTCTAGTAGCCAAACTGGTTTGCTGGCTAGCCGTACGGATCTCTATTATTTCCATAGTTGTTCTGTGCACCACCCATCGGGCCTTAGTTTGAGCTGCCCCAATTATTTGAGCCTCCAAATTGGTTTTGGTTATAGCTCCTTAGTGTTGTTGAAGTTGTTATTCGCTCCATAATTGGGGCTCTGATTATAAAGATCCCTGCCTTGAGCTTGAAGTCCTCCCATATTGGAGTTGTTCAGAAAATTATCGTCTATCCTGGGCTGTCTGCCGATCGTGGAGGTGGGTGGCTAAAGTCTTCCGTTATCAAACTGGTTATATAAGTTGCCGCCACCACCCTGCGGCCCCATGTTATTTCCCTAGTAGCCACCGAAGTTATTCTACTGCTGTTGCTGGTTGAAGTAGTTGTTCTGGTTAGCATTGTTGTTGTTGTTGCTGTAGTTTCCGTAGTTGTTGTTATTGTTGTTGTACATTCTAAAATTGAATAAGCTTGAGTGTTTGTACGACGACGATCTCTTTATTGCTTCAAGAATTCAAAATCAATTATTATTAATAGTTTAAATTCAAATCAACATCATCATCTCCATTTTAATTTATTCTTGAAGAAACAAAAGAGTGACTAGAACATATTATGAGAAGATAAATAAGCAGATCATAAGCACTATAACTGGATGGTCACTGGAGAAGCTTTCTGAGCACGTAGGGGAGGATACCACCGTTCTTGTAGTAGGTGATCTCGGGCTGAGTGTCCAGTCTGAGGGTCGCAGTGAAGGTGATTCCGCTGCTGGTGCTCACTTCAACTTGCTGGCCTACCTCGATGTGGTCCTAGTCAACGTGGAGGGTGATCTGCTCAGTGCCCTTGAGTCCAAGCTTGTCGGCGTTCTGGCCGGCGTGGAACTGCAGAGGCAAGATACCCATACCGATGAGGTTGCTTCTGTGGATGCGCTCGAAGCTCTCAGCAATAACAGCCTTCACTCCTTGGAGGTAGGGTCCCTTGGCAGCCCAATCTCTGGAGGAACCTGAACCATACTCTTGTCCAGCAAGGATGACGAGTTGGTGACCCTCAGCCTGATACTTGGCACTGGCGTCGAAGATTTCCATAACCTCACCTGTTGGGACGTGAACGGTCTTTGGGCCTGGCTTGTCGACGAGCTTGTTGACGAGTCTGACGTTGGCGAAGGTGCCTCTGGCCATGATCTCATCGTTTCCTCTTCTGGCTCCATAGGAGTTGAAGTCAGCAGCCTCGACTCCCTTGCTGATCAAGTGCTTAGCAGCAGGTGAAGTCTTTGAGATGTTTCCAGCAGGTGAGATGTGATCAGTGGTGATTGAGTCTCCGAAGTTAGCGAGCACAAAGGCGTCCTTGATGGACTCTCTGGCCTTGACTTCTCTCTCCATGCCCTTGAAGAAGGGAGGGTCGTGGATGTAGGTGGACTTCTCGTCCCACTGGTAGAGCTTGCCCTGAGGAGCAACGAGGTTGTTCCATCTGTCAGTGCCGCCGCTGATCTTGTTGTAGATCTCGTTGAACATCTCTGGCTTGATCACGCTCTGGGTGACTTGCTGAACTTCATCACGTCTGGGCCAGATGTCTCTGAGGAAGACTGGGGCGCCGTTAGTGTCAGTGCCGAGGGGCTCAGTCTCGAAGTCGATGTTGACGGTGCCAGCAAGGGCGTAGGCAACAACGAGAGGAGGACTGGCGAGGTAGTTAGCTCTGGTGAGGGGATGGACTCTGCCTTCGAAGTTTCTGTTTCCTGAGAGGACACTTGCGACTACGAGGTCCTTGGAGGTGATGGCTTGACTGACTGAGGCATGGACATCTCCACTGTTTCCGATGCAGGTCATGCAACCATAACCGGAGAGGGTGAAGCCGAGCTTGTCGAGGTAAGGGGTGACGCCAGCGAGCTCGAAGTACTTGGTGACGACTCCTGATCCTGGGGAAAAAAGTCTTTTGGGGGTTTCACAAATTTTTCCATCACATTTTTATAATATTTAGATTAAAAAATAAAAGAATCTTTTAAAAAATTTAAAAATTTTATTGGGGTTCTTGGGAATAAAAACTAATAAAAATAAAATTTTTAAATTATTTAAATCTTGGGATTTTGCAAGAGGTGATGGCAGCAATAACAACTGAACCATGGTTGAGTTGATATTCAGTGCCATCATAGGTGAAGGGTGAGGTGGCAGCTCTCTCTTCCTCAGCAATCTTGTATCCCTTGAAGCCGACTGGAGCAGCGATGCAGCTTTTAAACAATATATCACTTTCATTATCAGCTGTTGAAGTCGTTCTTCATGTTGGCGAGCTCAACTCTGTCGTGGGGTCTCTTGGGACCAGCAAGAGATGGCTTGACGGTAGAGAGGTCTAGCTCCATCAAAGCTCCAGAGTAGTTGGGGTCTGGTTGAGAGCCGTCATAAACTCTGAACAGTCCCTGGTTCTTAAGGTATGCCTCAATGAAAGCATTTCTCTTATATCTCTCATTATATAGTTTAAAACTTTTACTTTGAAGCAATTCTGTCAGCGTCTCTGCCAGTCTGCTTGAGGTAACCGATGGTCTGCTCGTCAATGGGGAAGTAGCCCATGGTGGCACCATACTCTGGGGACATATTGGCGATGGTGGCTCTGTCTGCGAGGGTGAGGCTCTGGCAACCAGGTCCGAAGAACTCAACGAACTGGCCGACCACTCCTCTCTTTCTCAGCATCTAGGTAATGGTAAGTACAACATCGGTGGCAGTAGTCTCAACTGGCACTGAACCAGTTAATTTGAATCCAACGACCTTGGGTAACACCATGGAAATATTCCAAGACTAAATACCTTCACTTACTCTTTAACATTGGATATATTTGAGAATAGTTTGGCCAAGCATGACTGCCTCAGCTTCGATACCTCCAACTCCCCAGCCGACAACTCCGAGTCCGTTGATCATGGTGGTGTGAGAATCAGTACCCACAACAGAGTCGGGATAGAGAACTCCATCCTCGCTCTTGAAGACAACTCTTGCCAAGTACTCGAGGTTGACTTGATGGACGATACCTGAGCCTGGTGGCACGATGAGGAAGTTGCTGAAGGCACTCTGGCCCCACTTCAGGAAGGAAAAGCGTTCCTGGTTTCTCTGGAATTCGAGCTCCTCGTTTCTCTCTCTTGCATCGGCTGTGCCTGCAACATCGACTTGCACGGAGTGGTCGATGACTAAGTCAACAGGGCAGAGGGGGTTGATCTTCTCTGGGTCTCCTCCGAGTCTAGTCATGGCGTCTCTCATGGCTGCCAAGTCAACGACTGCTGGTACTCCACTAAAGACAAAAGCTTGGTCAAATGTTCGTTAAAACTTGGAAAAGTGCATTTGCAGATAAGATTATGACCAAACAGCGAGCTGCACACTTACGTGAAGTCTTGAAGAATGACTCTTGCGGGTTTGAAGGGGATCTCAAGATCCTTCTCTGAGCTTTCAACCCAGTTGAGGATGGTTTCAATGTCGGATGCTAATAAAGAAAGTCAGGATACAGGTGTTAATGGGCTTGGAATTGGAATTCTTCTGATCTCATTATAACCAGCTGCTGCGGGGGTACTTACACTTAACATTGAACTCATCGCAGTTTCTGATGGCGCTCTCGAGGAGAACTCTGATTGAAAAGGGCAGCTTGGCCACTCTTTCGTCGTTAAGAGCGGGGAGTGAGTAATACTTAAGGGTCTGGCCCTCAACTTGAAGCTCCTGGAGCACGTTTTGGAAGGGATTAGCTTTTTCCATTTCTCTGAGTAGACTAGTGATGCAAATTTATTAAACCAATTGAAATGAGGAACTCCTCTTTAATATTGGAATGGTTTAAATAAAGATATACTTTTAGCCAAGAGAATCTCTCTAAATAGATATCTCGCAATAATCAAAGAAATACACATCACAGCACTCATACAATCTTACTGACATGGATTTATTCCCAATACGTCTACAGCAACCCAAGCTATAAGTCAAATTAGAGAGGAATCAATAGTGATATACTTGATTTACTGATATTAAAGTAAGTAAGTTTCTTTCATAAATTATAGACGTATTCTATGTAACCAGGCACAGCTATTGCCAGTAGTTTCTCCCTATCTGAGTTCTTCTTCTCCCTTCTGCTCTTTCTCAAAAGCCCCTAGCTCTACCTCATTTCACTTTAGCCCTTGACAAATCTCTAAAACGGGCTTTGAATCGCCTCAGTTTCTTCATTAGTTTATACCTGAGGGCTCTTTAACAACTTGGGTGAAGTTCTTTAATCTGACTTAACGAAGTTAAGTTGTCTTTGCACTTTCTTAGTGCTGCTGCTGCCTCCAGTTATCAACTGCTTGCCTCCTTCTATCTGTACTGGCTAGAGCAAGTTCATCAACACACTTTTCTGGATTCTCTACTCAGCTTGCTTATTCATGCATATAGATTATTAAGGTAGTTTAATTCTAAGAAGACTGATAGGCAAGCTTGCTTCCTTGTCTAAAAGGCTGTGCATCACTGGAAGTTTATTTAAATAGATGAGGCTATGAAAGGAGAGGAGTGAAGAACTATTCTGACTACTGGTTTGCATTTGAACTCAACTAAGTTTAATACTCAGTTTAAAGTTCTCCCTTGTTCTATTGAAACCTTTAGAATCTGGATTACTCTCCCCTCGTTTCTGATTAACCAACTTTGAAATCCTGCTGAGACATGTTTAGCTTATAGCCAAACGGCTGGTGTTTAAGATTCTTAAAGTCGATTATATGATGAGTCTTGCCCATCTACCTTTCTTGCTCCCTTTTCTAATCTTAGAATTTGCTTTCATAATGTTCTTGAATCAGGAGTTAATTGAGTAGAATCTTCTTGGCCAAGTCTTAGCTCTTCTCAAGGCCGCTCTGTGAGCTAGTTCTCAAGTTCATGTGAGAGGCAACATTTCTCTGCTTGAACTTTTATCTACCCAGGCCTGATCCGGAGTTCTACTTGGCTTGCTAAGTCACTTGAGTAATAACCTTCTGCTTCTTTGACTTTGGCGAGGAAAGTAAGTTCCCCACACCTATTTCCAAGCCTACCTTGCCTTCAGACTCTCTGCTCTCGCTCTCAGCATATAATATACCTAAAGAAAAGTACTCTCTAATGAAGACTCTGATTGAATCCGAGTGATCTCCGTATTCTTCATTGGGCTTGGCTTCGATTGCAGTTGAGTGCTTTCATTAGCCACTCTACTCAGGTTATCATTCAAGGCTTTAGCAACACCTCTAAATTTAAGAGGCGAGTAATCTCCTCTCTGGATATTTGGATCGAAGTTCATTGGGGCGGATATTCTCTAACCCTTGTTGATTAGTAGCTGCTCCTAAACTGGTCTTTAAAATGGAAAAATTTAATTTTTTTTAAGGCTAACCCAAGTTGGAATGAAAATCGCACTAAATGCCCTTTAATTTTAACCAATCTTTTTTAAATTTTTCTTAATTTCTTTCTTTTCTTTTTCCTCTTCTTCATTTTTTTTAAAATTTTTTGGAGTAATTTTGACCGAGAATAACCCCAGTATTAAAATCACAAGTATAAAATTGGATTATTCCTGAGGGAGATCCTCTTTGGGAGTTGATGGTTGTGATTTCTAAAGAGCTCATCGATGTCACTCGCCTGTATTTGCTAGAGCTGCTGTGCAAAGATCTGCTATCTTTTATCCTTGTGGCCCCTCAGCATGAACTAAAAGAGGGATGCGTTCTTCACTCTATTCATACCCTCTCTACTCTTGCTGTTCACGTTTTCATTGTGAAAACAATGAGGAAATAAAACTTATAAAGCTTTTTTCATCAAAGTCAAGAATGAGCTCTGTCTTGTTGAGTTTGTCATCCTAGATTCTAATCCTTCTCTATCTCTGCTGAGAGGCATGCTAATTTACTACTCTCTATCCGAAGGGAGAGACCTGCCAAGATTGTCCTGGTGTCTATGTCTAATTTAGAACTTACTACGACTGCAACTGCTGCTTCTTTGTTGATTCTTGCTTATCTAGCTATGGGCTGTTTTTAGTTGAAGCCAAAATTAAACCTTACTTCTCATCTAATTAAAAAACATAATATAAAACTTTTTTGGGAAAAATTTATTTTGTTTTTAAAGGCTTTTTATCTTTTTTAGTGGCAGGGATTTTTAACTACTCTGGTAGTTTCAATCTAAAACTTCTAGAGGATGCTCCATTGGCTTTCTCTTCGTTGTCCTCTATCGTCGTCTTTTCAAGCTACTTTTAAAAACAAGATGTACACTTCATTCATACATTTGAATCTGAATTCCATATCTTAATGAGAACTAATAGTTTCTTAGAATAATGATGATGACTATAGTTAGTGATGATATCCTTGGTTTATAAGTTAAATGTGCTTGAAAATAAGTGTGCTCACTTCTCTAGCTCTATGGACTTGTCGGTGTGGAGTGAGTCGTCCACTTGCTGAGCGATGACGTTGATCTTGCTGTTCCTGCGGGTGGTCATGGTGATGTTCTTGATGGTGTTGGTCTTGAACTCTTAAGAGTGCTCTGTGCCTGAGTCTATGTCGTCATCCACGGAGGAGTACTCATCGCCTGAGTCCTCCTCCCTCTTCATCCTCTCCTTCCTCTTTCTCCTGATCTGCTTCAAGATGTCGTCAGCAGTTGGCAGCACCAAGTTACTTATCTGAGGAAAAAGAAATGGGAACTTATGAAATGAGGAGCGGTGAGGGTGATTTGTGGCATATGGAGGAGATGAGTCTGTGACTGCTCTTCGATTCTTATAAGACTATAATCAATGATAGCATTCATGAGTTGATTCTCCTATTCTGCAAGAGACTCTTGTTCTTGTAGGAGAGCATGCGCTTGAGGTTCTTCCTCTGCTCCTCCATCAGGAAGTCAAAGCCCTCGCTCATCTCTCCACCGATGTAGTCTGGGATCTGCATCTGCCTCTACTAGTCCAGATTCAACTTAGACCTGCTCTGCTACCCGTCGAAGAAACTCCCATTAAACAATAATCTATTCTCATTCGGTTTGGGGCTGTTCAAAAATATAGTGCCTCTTTATTCAAGATTTATCATCTGATATTTGATTGCCTCCTACTGTAGTTCCTTGGTAGTTGGGTGTGAGGACATTGCCCTGGATGGGAGCTGGCATGAGGTTGCCTATCTTCTCGTTAGCAAACTGGTCAAGGCCGAAGCCATTCATACTAGATGCCATACTCATGCGCTGGGAGTGCTCCTTCCTGATCTTATTGACTGCCTCATCCCACTGGATGTAGTCGAGTGCGTACTTAGTCAAGTCCAGAATCTTGAGAATGAGGTGGGAGTTCTTGTTGCTGTTCCTCTTAAGGGAGTTGAGTCTGCGCTTCATTCTGTTATCGTAGTAGTTGAACATCTCGTCCTGGTCGTTGTTATCCCCAAATAAGACTTTGCTTAAAATGCATGAATAGGTGTGAAGTGAGTTATAAAGAAGGAGATGAGACACTTCTGGATTCTCTGGAAGTGAAGCATGTCCATCTTTTGAATGTGCTGGGGCGTGAAAGTGCTTGGAAAAGTCTTGAGCACTAACTGCAAATTGACTGTTGTCTCTTCCTGGTTCTTCTGAGCGATGGTGTACCTGTTCACGAAAAACATTTAAACTATAGTCGAAAGAGTTGAGCATCTTAGCCTCGTCATCTGTGATGTTTAGGTAGTCGTTCTCTATCCTGTCTTTCTCGATGAAGTCAATCAGCTCTCTCAAATCGTCCTTATTGTTCGAGATCATCATTCTATCAAAATAGCATTCATGAGCATTAAAAGATTCTTCCTACTAGCATCTTAAGTGGAGTTGAAATCTCTGGATTCTCTTTGAACTACTGTCGCAGCTCCTCGTTGTTAAGGTCAATTGAACTGTAGAGCATACCTGAAGTCTGTCTACGGGAGAAAGTCTGGTATTGTTGTCTATAGGTACGCAAGTAAGGATTCTGATTGGAGATCTGCAGATAAGCTGCTACTACTATCTCCTTCCTAATGATATAGATGTCGTCAGCATTAAAAAAAAGCAGACTTACACATACATTCTTCTTTATATTCAGCCTTGATGTCATTCTCTGAGCGTTTGATTTTCTGCTTGATGGATTGGTTGTTCTCTGTTAAGTTGCGCTGCAGAGTCTGCCTCTGCTGGAAGAAGACAGTGGCATGCTCTGCGACTTGCATGAGTTGCTCAAAAGAGCGAATGATGTCTCTGTATATGTAGTACTTGTGCCTCTCCAGCTTGCTTTTGTCCTCATTGCCTTGATGGAACAAGTTGCTATTGCAAAATTAATACACGCGCATATAGTATACATTACTCTAATTATTGTCAAGACAGAGGATGTTAATGATCATGCAGAGGTCAACTAGGATGAGGTAGATCATAAATATCCAGCTCAGGAAAGTCCAAGCAATGAATCGAGTACCCTTGAGTACATTGGAAGTGTTAATTTTGATAATATTGAGATAGCCCTTAGCGATGACTAAGGGACCGAGTGCGAATCCAATGAACACACTTATTAGCAAGACTATGATGTTCTCAGTCCAGTACCAGACCATCTAGAAATGCTTGGAGACTTTCTTCAATGTGGTTTTCCAAAGACTGAAAACCACCAGTGGTGCAGTGAAATAGTTGAGAGGAGGAGGGATGAGCACAAATATTTCATAGCCGTTGCGCTCCTCTATTGACTAGAGGTACTTAGTAATGAACTGGTACTGGTAGTCGATTGAGTAGAAGTCGCCGTTCCTGATCATGATATCATAGACCGTGGTCAAGATAGCGACTAGGTAGTTGAGCAAGAAGATATTAGAGAAGGTGACGTGCACCATGTATAGGATGGAGTGGGAGGTGGTGTAGTTGCCCATTTCTCTGTAGGGGTAGTTTGCAAAGAAATAGTCTATCAGAGCTCTGAATGTGGTGCTCAGAGAGTGATACACTTCAGCATCGTCAGTTATAACTTTGGATAATTTTTTATCTGGCTTAAATTTCTGAAGAGAGTAGCGAATACAGTTGTCATCAGCAGCAAGTAGCACAACAAAATGATGATGCATAGTATATCAGAAGTTCTAGGTTTCCAAGTTCTTCACCACCTTTTCGTATTTCTCCTCCTCAGTAGTATCAAATTAAGTGAATGCTCTGGTTAATTTCAGACATCACTTGTTGAGCGACCTTTGTGAAACATTTTAAGCTAAGAGAGGGACCATTTTCTTTATTAAAGATAGAGCAAATTCCTTCCCGTCTATAATCATCTTTCAAATATCATTATACTATAGTAGTTTTCCATATACCTTGCAGCCACTCTTTCGTGGCCTATCTTTACAGAGGGAATATGTCTTTTCTTTCCTATCTAAATAAAGAAGACCTTGAGCTTGACATCTAAGATGTCACCTTCCTCCTCACTCTCTTATAATGCCAAATAGTTCTTGTTGTAGAAGAAAATATTGCTAAAATTTAACTTTAAACATGACAAGCTTACTGTAAGAATATCAAGTTCCTTTGTTGTACAGCGTACTTTATAATCATCTCATCCAGTTGTGTGGGGTATCTTGCTACTATCAAAGCCGACACCCTGTCTTCTCCCTTGCTAATAATATTCTTGAGTAGGTTGGTGTTGAAACTGATGGCCAGCTATGATAATAATTAGCATGTTTGAGCAATCTTGTTGATTTGGAAGATGGTCCTAAACAAGCTCTCAAAATAATAAGTAATATCACTTACTCATATCAAAGACTTGTTTCTCTTGTCATCTGTGTTTTGAGAATATAGGATACCCATCTATGTTATAGTTTAATCATCGTCCAAACTGACTGAGAGCTCATCGTCATCTTCCTCATTTCTGGCTTTTTCATCATCGTTCGAGTCAAAACTATTCCTCATTATTAACATGAATAATAATAAATTTAGTTTCTGAGACTGGACCATCAGCTCTTCCTTCAAATAAAAATTGAATAATCTTTATATCTTTAATTTCTATAATCTTTTGTATTTTTGAGCATCTTCAGTGAGAGTATTTCTGAAGATAGGAAGTAACAAAATGATGAGGAAGGAGATGGTCTCCCAGAGCATCTTAAACAGTGTGATCGTCACTTTGGAGATGGAGGTTATCACCAGGAAATAACTGAAGAATCACAAATTACTGAAATTACAGATGTTTCATTATTCATTTTATGAATCTGAGCCACGCGAACACCAGCACTACGATCTAAATAAAGAGGAATTATTTTTTATTATTTTTATTATTATTGATCATGTAGTAGTCTAGGAACCACTTCTTCCTTTCGTTTAGCAGCTGCGCTGGAGATGCATTCAATCAAAAATTGATCATAGAAAAAATTTATATATTTTTTTTAGGATTGCCGATGACGTTGAAGGCGAGGATGTTGACGAAGCCACACAGCAGGTCGAACATGACCCACAAGTCGAAACTTA
Source organism: Tetmemena sp. SeJ-2015 (assembly GCA_027382625.1). Classification (NCBI taxonomy): domain Eukaryota; phylum Ciliophora; class Spirotrichea; order Sporadotrichida; family Oxytrichidae; genus Tetmemena; species Tetmemena sp. SeJ-2015. Next base: position 65,781 of record JAJKFJ010022430.1, read on the forward strand.
TTCTCCTTCGAGAGAAGTAGTTACAAACCACAATGATGAACTTTCATTTTTAATTAGTTGTAGACGACTCGCCCACAGAAGGAGAAAAAGTAGGAGACGGATAAGATAGTGCCCAGCTAGTTGTAGAACTTGTAGGTTTCCAAGATACTAATCCATACATATACTATCACTCTATCCTCCTCAGAAGCAGCAGTGGACAATTTTATTAAAAGGAATAATTGATTTTATTATGAGTGGCATAGACCCTCTGGTTAAACAGACTCAGGTAGGAGTAGTTGATATACTGGAAGGCGATCACTAAAACAGCTGCACAAAAGAAGTCTCTCAAACATTCAAATAAATCACATACCATATTTATGTAGTCTCTGCAAAAGAGGACAAGGATGGACTCCTCCCTGAACTTCTTCTGGTAGATGAAGTTGTACTCTTCGATGTTGGGCTTGAACTTAGAGCCCATGATCTCCCCCATGGTGATCTCCACTCCCTTCACCTGCTTCACCTCGTGGTTTACGAGATACTGCATGCGGGAGAAGTGTTGTGACTTGCCGTCGATCATCTGCGAGTCCTTGCCCTCCCAGATCTTATCCAGCAGGAACTTCAGCTTATTCTTCACAATGAATTTCATAATCGCGTTGTCAGTGACTAAAGATATATATGTATGTGTGCATGTATATATCTGACTATGTTGAGGACGCTCCTGTCTTTGAAATCCTTCTCCATGAAAATCTGCTCAACGTCTTCGAACTGCATTGACTCCAAGACAATACGGCCTAACTCCTCCTACCTAACGATGATCTCGTTGCACTCCGTATCCAAGTAATTGAAGTCTAGAGTAATTGACTTACACATTAAATAACTTACGAAGTTTGATCTACTTAAGAAACTGGATCATCAAGGCCAGGGTCATGATAGGATTCAAAACCTCAATATAAGAAAGTGAGAATGAGTTGAGTATAATTAATTTCTATACTTATAATAATGCGAGCCAAACTCGAAATTACTCAAAAATAACTACACATCATAAATTAGTTTCATTTTGACTTTACTAGAGAAGTATCGAAGTTAATTGTGGAGGTTAAAAAAAAATTAATTAAGAACTTTGAGTACATATTATTTAAATTTTTATTCTTTTGAGAATAAAGCGAACGAATCACTTTTAAAATTTTTACAGCCTTGCTAATGCATACTGCTCTTATTCTTCACTTCTTCGAGCTTAACAGAAGTTATTCGAAACTAAAATTCGGTAAACAGAAGAGGCTTTCGCTATTTTCTGGGCTAAATGATAACTTAGAAATCATTGCGACGCTATCTGAGGCTAATCATAGAAGCCTAACAACACTCAAATACAGAATTTATTCGATTTCAGGAGAGGTGAGCCTAATACCACAAATTGAGAGAACCAAGATGAAGAAATATTGCTGAGGGTCGTTAATCGTAGGTGATTAACTGTCAAAATCTTAACTTAAAGTGATTGACGTGTTTGATAACCTTAACCTTTGATTGAGGAAGCCGGCTCTCTATATATGGGGTAAGGTTTGGGTCTGCAATAAGATCGCGAGGCGAGCTAGTTTCCATGGCTGAGGATAAGGAGGTTAGAAATCTCCGAACTTGCACTTGAGATATCTTAATGTAGGCTATAAAATGCTTTCCTAGTTATAGAAGTGATTGAGTCGGGATTCAAACTCATTTAACAGTTAATTTCTGACCATACTTTGGAGTTTTAGGTTTTATATTGTAGGTGATAAGCATGTAGTTTGTGTCCAGATTTGGAGTGATCACTTGTTTCTCCTATTTGTGAAATCACTAGAACGATTATGACTACACTTGAAATGTATTCTTACTGAAGCTAAGATATTTCATTTTCTGAAATCAGTGAACAAAAGCAGATTTAATGGATAGAGCAATTTAGAATATGAAGACATCTTGTGTCTATAATCTCTCCATGACCCAGTGAGTGAGTTCTTCGCTGTGCATATAATCAGAGTCGAAGTACTGATTCCTGAGTGCGTTCTTTAAAAAGTACTGCTTCTCCTGCACCACACAGTAAAAGAAAAAATCCCAGTCAGAGAACTGATAGTAGTTTTATAACTATCAACTATAAATTGTGGTGAGCCTATCTCGCAAAGTAGTCTGAGGACGTTTCCTCTCCCATCAAACTTCCAACTCATGATGTTAGAGAGTAGGAACTCCGCATCATGGAAATCAAACTACTGGTGCACTAATCTCATCAAGTCCTCGATAAAGAATACTGGAAGCAATTTGTTGCTCACTCTCAGAGTCATCAAACTTAAGAGGTGCCAAATAAACTCATCAGCAAACTTCTTCTCCGAGGTTAAGGCCAATCTTGAGCACTATGCTTGGCTAGCTCTGATTTGAGAATTGTCTTCATCTTGTTGATATGATGAGTTTCACTATGATAAACAAGGTTATTGACAATTAGCTTACTTGAATAGCGATTTAGGTGGCTCTGTAAATGCCTGTGCCTTGTCATCCTTCTCAAGAGTCTTGTTTCTTCTCTATCAGTGTATGTTTTGAGACTCCTCTATTCCCTTTTTAGTTTTCTACTTTGGCTTGGCTTTGAAATTTTTGGTTGAATCAACATCCTAGCATGTTATTTCTAGATTAAAGAGTCAAAGTTAAGTACTGGGTTGGCATTACTGGACTTCTGCTTTTTCTGATTCTTACTCTTGTTGGATTTCTCATCTGAGGAACTGCCCTTCTTCTTTGTAGATCTCTCGTCCAGAGATGTCTGAGACTGATAAATAAGCTAGCATCTTGTTTACAATCTGCCTTTATAAATTTCTTTTGCTCTTCCTTCTTCTATGCCTTGTGAGAATACTGATTCTAGTTGATCTGCGTTACACCCTGGAGATGGCGCTTGGTGGGGTTGACGTTCTACTCGTACACGTTCATCAGCTTCCACACTATTATTCTCAACAGCTTGTACTTTCTCATAAATAATGAATCACTATAAAGAGTATACTTTTTGTAGAAGGTATTAGCGGTTTTAATCTGGTTGTTCTGGAGAGCCAGGAAGAACCCTAGCAGCGACTTGTTCCAGAGCTCCTCCGCCTATGCTTCCTTATCTAATGACTTTTGGAGCTTGTATTGTTGCTGACTATAAACCAATTAAATTAAAAATTATTGTTAAGTTTAAAGATTGAAGGCGTTATAAGGTAGAGGTTCATAAATATAGAAGCGAAAATTTTTGAAGAGTAGATATCTATCCCAGTGGATACAAATAAAATAAATTGGAAATAAGAAAGAAACATCTGGAATTATATTTAAGCTAATAATAATTTATGCAGGTGGGTGGAAACTTACATAACTGCCTGGGTGTCACCGTCGAAAGCCGCTCTCAGGTAAGGGTCGATGATGTCAGAAGATATTATCATAATCAAAACAAATGAATGAATCATTATAATTAATTGTGCACTTATTATCCTAGAAACTCATAGGTTAGACAATTAAATTTATATAAAGAACATAAAAAACTTATGTTGTATCTGGCCTAATAAATTCCTAAATTTGGATACTTTTTGAAATTTTTATTTAAGAAAATAAGCCATATATTAGTAAGTGGGAGATGGTGTTGTTGTTGTGTTGACTTACATGGAGTATATATTTGATTTTTATTTTCCAAAGTTGTCTAGCTGATTGTTGGACCTGTTTATCCTCTCGCTTTTGGGGTTAAATTTAATCTCCAATTATAAGAAGAAGAGAAAAAGATTAAAATTCTCATTTAATAAACACAGAAGTAAGATAGGATGAGAATTAATTATTATTTTTTAAAATCCACTCTCTCAAAGTCACCTTCAATTTTAAAGATAAAAAATTAATTTACTAAATTAAGTGCATGCTTTCATAAAGAGCGAATATTTATTCTGATTTTTCATTTCGAAAAATAATCATGAAAACAATTATAAATTAAAAAGTAATTTTGATTCTTTGTAGCTAGAATTTTGAGGATCAAGAACATTTTTGGCTTAAGGGGAAGGAGGATACGGGTTTTAGAATCCAATATAAAACTGAACCCCATTTATAATTATATAAATAAATCATCAATTATAAATTTGTAATTTTAAAAGAAGATTTACAGAAATATTAAATTAATCTGTAAAAAGCATTCAATTTCACTTATGAAATGAAAAAGTAATCTAGTCAAAAATCAAAATATATTCATCATAAAAATCATACATATAAAGTTCAAAAATTGTTTTTATTCATTTCTATAAGTTTAATTATGCATGAGAAAAGAAAAAATCTTTATGCATTTTATAAAAGTAGAGTACGAAATTATTTATAATTTTGTTTAAGTATCATTCAGATTAAGATAACTTGAATAATTAAAAAAGGGATAGATTGTTAGCCGTCGCCGGCATTGTCATCTTCCTGCTTGTCCTCCAGGTCCATGTTCCTTCTTTGCTCTTCGAGGGCATAGTTATTGCCCACTTCTTTGAAAGAACTCGCCGAGTACATTTTCTTCTCTAATTCACTTTAAATTATTATTAAGCCTAATTAACCTCACCAGTGGATCATTCACCCAATCATTTACTCGCAGCTTCAATCCTCACCCACATGAATATGCTCATTTAATCAATTAGAGAAATAAAGTTTAGACAAATTATGTTGCAGCCTCAATTGAGAACAACTTGAAGTTCCACCTAGTGCTTCTAGCGTGAATAGAAAACTCCTCCTATTAAAGCAAGGACTATGATGTTTAAGAGCAATATGATTCCATTTATCATCTTCTTGTTCCATTTCAGATTCTATAGCTTCTTCTAGTATTCCTCATACTCCTTCTTCACTTGAGTGAGTTCATCCTCTGTGCGTTGATGAAGAATCCTCTATCTCTCCAACTCCTTATCTTTTTGGAAATCCTGCTTGCTAGTTATGGCTACTTGATTTTCAAGTAGATGTACTTCCTCCATGGTAAGAGTCAGACTCTACTCGTAGTTTGCCCTTATCTTAGCCGCTCTCAACTCTTCCTCTTGTATCTGCAACTCAATTTCTAACAGCTCTCTTTCTTTGGCGTGCAACTAAATGTCAAGCTGCATCTCTTCTCTCTCAAAATCAAATCCGTCCCCAATCAATGAAATTATAAATCTCTTATGCATTATAAATTGAATACATATCCTGCTTTAAATGACTTGAGCCACTCCACTGATGTTATTTTCAACTTTCTGATGCTGAGCCAAATCCTGCTCCTTCTTATTGAGAGCAATCTAGAATATCTTGAGTGACTGCTCTCCCTCAATCTACTTCTTAACTCTGCCGCGCAATCTCTCCAGTTCATTTACTAACTCCAATTCCTTGTCATGAAGCTTGATGAGTTAATCCCGCAAACTATCTACCTTTTGCATATTTTACTCATTCTGTTCATCAGTACTGGCTATGCTTTAATTCAGCTGTTGCATCTTTGCCTACTCTTCCCTAATCTTTATGCGGTAGCCGTCTGTGCGCATCACAAACTCCTGGAATATCACAAACAGATCCTCATTTCGGAATTTGAAAGTTATCCTCTCAAAATCCATTACAATAAAATGGAAAGCTTATCATTTTTGAAGATGATTTTTATCCGCTCTCATTTTCATCACATCTGCTTTGATATTTGAAATCTCCAGAAAGGAAAGCGTCTTATCTGCAAACCGCTACTTCAGCAACAATAGTCTTTGCTATCTGGCAAGCTACTCCTTATAAATCCTCTTCATCTAATTCAGCTTCTACTCTGTGACTTGCTTCTTAAAGCCTTGGTGTATTCTAATGACTTGGGACCTATCTCCAGTAGACCTCTTATTCATTTCATAAATCTAGTCTAACTTTCTAGCTTGAGCACCGCTCAGTCTCTAAAATAAAAGCTACTCTCTGAACAAGTTCTAAGTCTCTTGGAGAACCTATTCATTGTATGCGAAGTCGGCGATGGTTTTTCGGCAAATAAAATACTTATACGTTGGTGTAAATAATTTACAACCTTGTATGATTAAAGGTATAGAGGCTTTGATAGTTTTGAACTTGAAATAGGATATTTTAGTTTTTTAGCTGAGACGATGTATCCTATCTGATACTTTGGTTTTAGCATTTTTCAAGGTGTTAATCTTGGCGGCGAGTGCATCCTTCTCAGTCTTAAATTTAGTTATCTGCTCTTGGTGAGAGGACTTGATGGACTGGACATTTTTAGCAATTTACTCTAGTTCAATCTTCTTTTGGGATATTTTGGCTTTGAGCATGTCTATCAGCTGTTGCAAAGCCTCTTGCTCAGGATCTTGCTATTTCATCTAGGGATCTTGAGCTTGCTAGTTGTTCTATTACATCTAAGCTTCCATTGTTAATTCCTAATTAGCTCTTTATTTATATTATATCACATAAAATTAATTAGTTAATTCAAATTCAATTGATAACATTTTATCATAAAGTTAAAGGATGACAACACAATAAAATATTAATTATTAATAAAAACAAGCAGATTTATTGCAGATTTAGCTTCAAATTTACACTTATTCTATATTTCATTTCCATTAACACCAAGAAATGAAGTAATAAAGGTCAGCAATACTAATAAACTCTTTGAATTCATTCTCTGAGAATAGAATTACCCTCCAATAAAAATAGATATCGCATTCTTATATTATACATATTGCTTTACACTTAAATTGAAAGCAAGTACAAAAGCACTTTCACTTCACGTTCAAGAATATGACAATGCAGGTTAGGTCAGCACAAGTGTCCTCTTCTTCCTTAATCCATAACTTATAAGCCTCTTTGACCAAAGTCTCTGCCGCTGCTTGTGAATTCTTTTACTCGTAGAAGGGCTGAACAATTTTGGCAACATCCATATTCTGCAAAAACTCGCATACTCCATTATTAGCAAGCACTAAGAACTTATCTTAGGAAGTAAGCTATATCTCCTTAATATCTGGATTAGCAGTCACACCCGCTTGAATAGCTACCTGGTTTCCAAATGCTCTGGTCATAGTGAGACCTGGTATATTTTCATCTTTTAGCCATACTCTTAAAGGGCCCAGGGGGTTACCTTAAAAGTCCCTGAAATTGTCGATTCTTCCCCCTGCTTTGATGATTATCTCTGCTTCTTATTCATCCTCTGGCTTGTGATCTTTTGACAAAGCCTCACATTCAAGCTCTTTTTTGAAAATTAAGAGAACTATATCTAATCTTACAGTCGTCAATAACTAAATGACTTAAAACAAATATATTCATCAGATTTTTAAACTCAAGCGATAATGGCTCTTGAATCGCCCACATTCGCAATATAAACAAAGCTTCCCAAAACGAGCACACTGATGCAATTTGATCCACTAAGTAAGAAGCAGTTATCATTTTTAAGATTATTTTTTACCTATAACTGACATCGTTCACATTATTAAGAACTTCTTAATTCGTGTCAGAGAAACTCGCTTTTAAAGCTGAGAAAATCATTGAAGAATCTGGCTAAAGTGAAATTCCATTTTCCTATATGCTTTCTCTAAGATGTGTCTCTAAAATGATGGGAAGCCTTTCTTTGATAAGCTCACTGACTTCTTTTCCGTGAACGCCATGTCCATCGCACACTGAAAAGAAGTGGCAATGTTTCAAGCCTAGGAATTTGGGGTTGAGGATGTAACTGTTCTAGCTCTCTCTGTCTTGATTACCTTACTTCACCCCAGTCTTTGTTGCAAAAGCGAATCTCGTAATCACATTTGAATGCAATTATCTGCAAATAAAAATAAATGAAATTGTTTAAAAATATAATGCCTATTGTCAGTATTAATTAAGAATAGATAAAGGCTTGCTAAGTTTGTGAGTCCATTCTGTCTAGCGGCGGTTTCTTCTTTTACTTTATTTAATTGCCCTTGACAATTTAATTAAAAATATCCTCTTAGTTATCAGATTTAATTACTTGAATTATAAATATTTATAATTCAAAAGAAGATCCTTCTTTATTTAGTTCTATAAGACTAAACACGACGTAATAAATATAAGATTGATTATATTTTACCCTTATTTTGCTTTTTATCTTCATAAATTCTTAGTAATTTTTACATTGAGATTATATATTGCCATAAATAGTAGAAGTAAGAAAAAAGATTGATTTTGATTTAAGTTTTAAGAATTATAAGCTTGAATTAAGAAGAACATAGAGAGAGAGTCAAAGAGCGACTCTGCTACTTAAAGTCAAGCTAGCAAGTTTTGGTAAGGTTTCATGCTAGTTGACCATTGATTGATTGAAGTGTGGTGACTCACAACTCTTGCTGAGTAGGAGTGCCAGTTGACTTGTAGGCCAGGGCGAATGAGGAGTTGTCCAACAGATACTGGCAGGCAGCATTCTCATCGCACTTGAACTTCTTCAAGGCCTCTACACACTCGTCGAAAGTGCCCAGGTTAGCGTCAGCTAGGTTAATAGCTGCCTTGAAAAGTTGCTCTTGGTTCTCTGTGATGCGGACTTGCAAGTCTAGCACTTGGCCAAAGCTGTTGCCTTTGGGGCCGAAGAAAGCCAGCTGGAGCTTGAGCGCGTTCTCACCTTCCTCACTTGAGGGGTTGATATTCTGGGGGATCTGGATGGGAATGTTTAACTTGAAAGTTTGCATTCCTCTTACTTCCTGATCGATTGGAATATCGCCCACGATGAGTTGGCTCGTACCCTTAAGCTGTGCTTGTCTATCGAGCAGCCCGATAAAGCTAGCACTTGGCCAAAGCTGTTGCCTTTGGGGCCGAAGAAAGCCAGCTGGAGCTTGAGCGCGTTCTCACCTTCCTCACTTGAGGGGTTGATATTCTGGGGGATCTGGATGGGAATGTTTAACTTGAAAGTTTGCATTCCTCTTACTTCCTGATCGATTGGAATATCGCCCACGATGAGTTGGCTCGTGCCCTTATGCTGTGCTTGTCTATCGAGCAGCCCGATAAAGCAACCTCTCTTCCAAGGCCACTTGGTCTGGTTCTGAACTTCAATTGGAGCGTAAACTTAAAACACATGAGATGATCTAATCAATATCACAGCATCTGCTTTAGATGACTGAGCCTGGCTCTCCCTCGAGCTCTTCAAGAGGCTTGGAAATGAAGATGGCGCGGGCTTGAGACCACTTGGATCTCTCTTTGCCGAAGCCCCAGTCTTGCTCTTCGTTTCCTTCTGGTTTGCATCCTCCACCGAGGTAGGCCTTAGCCATGTCGATCCATTCACTCGAATTATAATAGCATTTTAGACTATAGTAGTAGTTCTCTATATTCTTATTGAGAAGCGACTTACTTGAGGTGAGGGTTCTGTTGGAAGAACTCATTGGCTCTCCATCTGCCGCCTCTGCAGCCTCTTCCACCTCTCCAGCCTCTATGTCCATGGTGACCATGATGGCCGTGGTGGTGATGAGGATGTTCTTATTGAGAATCTTCTTCAGGCTCCTCTTCATACTCCTCTTCCTTTTGTTCTTGGAAGGCTTAGGCATGTTGATGCTTGAGCTCATCGATGATGTTCTTAGCTTCTTCGTCCTCATTGAAGGCAGCGAGGATAACCTTAGGTGCGTTCTCAGGTCTTTGGATTTTGATGAAGGGGTGCTCATGGCCGAGTCTCTCCTCGCAAATCTCGCAGTAATCGAAGTTCTTGCACACGCAACACTTGTATCTCACACCCATGATGGGAGCAGCACCACAACCATCGCAAGCAACTCTCTCGTGGATGGCTACTGCCTTGGGATTAGGTTGGCTGGCAGTTGCTGAGGGATTCTGTTGTTAGCCGTTAGAATTCTGAGGAACACCCTTCTCAAAGACTTAACCAAGTTCTTTAAACTTGATCAGGTTCTCGAAGATGTGAGGAGCAGAGGACTCCAATTCCTTCATGATCAAGCATCTGAGTGCCTTTCTTGGAGGCAGTCCGGATTTTTTGGCCATGCACTTTTGTTTGGGTCGCTCTTCGTCCGCTGAGGAGTTAGCAGAGTCTTCTGAGTCGCTGTCAGAAAGTTTGGGGATAGTTTGGATCTCAGTGGCAGCAGTGCGAGCTGTCTTCACCTCTTCCTTGACCTCTTCAGCTGCTTTGAGGACTTTCTTAACAGTCTTCTTGAGGGTCTTGGCTTCTTTCTTAGCCAACTTATCTTCCTTCTTGGCAGCCTTTTCTTTTAGCTTTTTTTCTTTCTTTTCCTTCTTGGCCTTTGCCTCGATTGCAGCAGTCTCAGGTTTTATCGGCTTAGCAAAAAAAAAATAAAATTTAGCAATATTGTAAAGAAAGGAATGAAGTTTAAAAAAAATTATTACGGGTATAGGTGCTGCAGTTTATAATGAAGCTAATAAAATTGGAGGAAAACTTAAGTAGCATTCTCAATTGGTCTCATGGATCTGGCCAAGCGCTAGATGCGGATTGATTCCGAGAGTGGCCGCTACTTTTTATTATAAATTCTCAACTATATTCTCCCGCTCATTTTAATTCTTTTGATCTTAAAATTATATATGTGTGAATCTATGATTTATTTATAAAATAAACTCTGATTGGATTATAATAGCGAAGATTTGTGATTTGTTGAGGAGATCAGAAACCTCCTGAGGAGACTTGAACTCAACCAAGAGTTGCATCTTGCTGTTAAAGTTCTTCTCGGCCACTTGGTAGGCAACATACAAGTCATCATCATCAGAGACGTTAATGAGTTCGTTGTCAGTGTCCATGTACTTTATGCTGTAGTCTCTCAGGATGTTGCCAGTCGACTCCTGGATATATTGGAAGTTAAGGGGATCGCGGGCGTCCTTGAAGTGGGTCTCCACGAGCTGAGTGAGCTCTGCGAAGTTTTTGGGATTTTCTCTAAGGCGCTTGGCCTTGTTGTTCGTCTTTAACTTGACCTCCATTTAGTGGGGCTAGCTTGGATACGATTAGAAGAAGAAGAATATTAAACTTAAAAGTTATTATCGCCCAATCATAAATGAATAAACATGATGAAATATTTTATGTGTTATGTGTGTGTGATATTATAAAATAGAGGATTCTGTTTGCTTAAATAGGGAGTATTTGGTTAATAAATCAGACTTTTTCATTAGGAAAGCATGTGTGCATTAACCACGTAAATCAACCAATATAAAAACGCCCACCAAATCTGTTTCATCACTCCTCAGAAATTATCATCCAAATTTACTACTAAATAATTTATAATGAAAAACAAAGTTGCATTTATATATAGAATTCATATTAGCAATCAGTCCACTGGGTACTTGGAAGTGGAAGGAAAATTAAAGCTATAGTTGTTACTGTTAGAGTAATTAAATTAACTTTGCTATCCTGCTCCGTAGCTCGCCCTAGTCTCTTGAGCTCTTTAGTCTCTGGTTGTTGCGTGAGACTGATTCAATTCATTTTTAATTTTAATTAATATAGTTGGAAAAAATGAATCAATCTGAGAATTAAATTTGATTAAAACAAGCATCCATCTTATTTTTTAGATAAGTTATTTCTCTTTATGATGTAAACTCAAGTGAAAAATAAGGAGAACAATCTCTTAACAGATAAAATTTTGACTTCCAGCCTATGTTTAATTAATGATTTGCTAGTAAAAGAATCTTGCCAATCCTTTATAATATGAAGGGTGGACTATATTTTACTCTGACAGGCCGTATTAATTTGTTATTACGGTCTTTTTGGGGATTATCTTCTTCTAAAATCAAATGAAGAGGTGAAAAACAGTTAAAAATTTAAAAATCATTTCATTTTTAAGAATGCTTAAATTTTTAAGCTTTAAAAAACTGAAAATGTAATGATATTTTCTCGAGTACATTTTTATTAAGTATTAGCGAGATCATCCTCTCACCTTAAATTTTTCCTTTATCTTCATTATATTTGAAATATTTCATTTTTCTGTAAGTAAATTAATCAAATGGGGATTAAAAGCTCCTTATTTTGTTTAACGTAGGCCTATCGATTGATCAAGCTAATCTTTCAGGGGCTTTTATAAGGGCTGTGGGTGGTTGATTGGCAGTATTTTATCAGGTTGGTTGTACTTGAACTGATACTAATTGTATCCTCTATCTATCCCTGGCAGATTAAAGCTGGACTGTCCAGCTGCAATTAAAGATAATGATGATATCTTTGCTGCAGTTTGTTAGACAGAACTCAAGGAGTTAGAGTGGATGAGATTTTGATTGGCTTCAAAGGGGTTGGAGAGGTTGCTCTTATGAGTTTATCTCTAGCCGTCTTGTTCGTTGTATCTGTAGTTTTGATCTGCGTACCTCCTGTCAGTTGATGGAAGCATTCCAACATTTGGCGAGTTACTCTTATTCATTCGGTAGGGATCAGCCCCTACCATCGACCTCTTGGCTTCATCCATTTGATTCAGCTCTTGGTAGAATCTGTCCTTAAACTTCTAGTCCCTCTCATCTTTTATACCTCCTCTCTACGCAAATCAAATAATAATCGTGACTCGTTCTCTATTGTTTGAGAGTGCGAGTGGCTTGGCTGCTTCTTAGGGTTGAACAATCCAAAGTCAATGCTGCCTCCGTTGGTCTAATTCACTTGTGAGATGGTGGAGAACACCTTGTTCCTGTTCTCTCCAAGAATGTTGCTGACTATAAGTGACCCTGCTTTTTAGATACTCGTTTGAAACTGCTTAGGCCTGTCATCGTACAAAAGCTGAGGCGGCTATTGATAATTGAAATTCTCAAACTGCTTGACAGACCTGTTGAAGTTGTCTCTGTTCTGCTGCTCGTACATTAGCATGTTCTTCTGGTTGTTCCTTAGATCATAACCCTGCTGCTTGTTGAATTGGGATTCAGGCTATCGTTGTGAGGACTTCTCCTGGATGGCAGGGAGATATTAACTTTGACGTTGCTGATGTCTAGAAGGCTTAAGCTCTGAGCCTGGAGAGAAGTTGCTATCCATGGCTGATACAACCTAGTCATATCGTGAGCTCTTGTGGGGGGAGGCATAGGGCTTAAGTGTGGCGTTGGGGAGCTGCTTCAACTGGCTTATCTCTTTTTATATGATCTGAGGAGGAGCTTGGAAGTTATTCTCTGCCCTCCTATCTTGCTTTTAATTGCTGAGTTCAAGAGCAGGCGGACTCTCTTGATAAACTTGACACTACCTTAGTAGTTTCAGTTTCTATTAAATTGGATAAAGTACTTTTACTTTAATGAGTATATCTGTTCCTATTTTTCTGGTTCTGCTATTGAGCCTAGACCTTATCAATGAACTTAGCATCTTACTTGACCTAACTCTTATCCAATTGACTACCACCTTCCTCTCATAGTTCTTTGTATCTGCCCTTGCTCTGATCCTAGTTTCTTCTGTCTCTCTGCTCTTACTAAACCTTCTAGTACTCCTCCATCAGAATGGACTTGGCTTGTGCTTTCTCAATAAGGGATTCTCTATTCTATTCTGCTGCCTCTTGAGCTTGGAGTTTGTGCAGCTCCTCTGGCTCTATCTTCTTAGGCTGGAAATCGATGGACTGCAGCACTTTGTCAGTCGGCTTCTTAACGACCTTCATCTTCTTTACCTGAGACTGAACTGGCTGCAGTTCATAGGACCCAGACGCCTAGTTAAGCAAGAACCTTCTGGCTGATTCCTCGTTAGCTTGTCTCTGTCACTCCTTCTCCTTAAGCAGCCGCTTCGTCTGCTCGTCCAGCACTATCTCAGGCTGCTTGAGTTCGAAGTTATCTGACTCCCTTCACTTCTCAATCTCATATGTCCCCAAGTCCAAAAATATAGAACGAGTATAGTAAGTAAGTCTGAGCCTTGTCTCTTATTTTGAGATTACTTTTCCTTATCGAGCTTCTCCTATCTCTGCTTCTCCTTCTCTCTCCGCCTCTTCTCTTCCTTCTCGTGCTTGATTGAAAGCATTATTGCCTCCTGCTGCTATGCCATCTCCTTCTGCTGCCTCTATTCTTCCCGCTCTCTCTCCTTTTCTCTTTCTCGTTCTTTCTTCTGCTCTCTTTCCCGTTCTTCCTGCTCCTACTCTCTCCTCTTTCTGATCCTCTCTTCCTCTGCTCGCTATCTCTCCCCTGAATTGATTCTTGGCTGGATATTTGGAGCATCCTGAGTTTTCTTAATCGATATCCCCTCTGGTCCTATTATACAAATATAACAGACTATTTATTAAAAAATGCAAGATATCTTTTCTAATTAAAAATAAAAAGTATTTAAATTGATCTAGACAAATAATTTTGCTCTTATAAATGTTGTTTGTGTCATAAAGAATAGTAAACTTAGATGTCTATAAAGTGTAAAATTATATTTTTTAGCCATCTGACCTTAAGATCAGGGGAGGGATGGAAGTGTATCTCCCCCGATTTTTTTATGGTCAAAAATGCTAAAAAATCGCCCAATTGGCAAAAAATGACAAAAAGTTAAGAGATTTTGGCCTTTGAAATTATCATTTTTAAAATGTTTTTTCTTCTTTTAAAAATTTGAGTCAAATTTGACCAACTTTGTATTCAACTATTTCGTAAGAGTTAGTCTTGTATATTTTATGATCGCAGATATTAGACAGAAGTTAAGCATTTAATTCGCTTGTATTTAAAAATAATCAATAAACTTGTGATTTTCCTTAAAAATGATCACAAAGCCCTTATTTTTGAGTTGAAATCAGAATTAGAGTTCAAACACTGCGAGAGATAATTTATTTCAACTACTATCTTAACATTTTTTATTCTTAATAAATATATTCGCAAGAAAGGACGACAAATAACTGCCATACATTATAAATAATGAAGGGCCAACTTCATTAAGGAGTAAATTAGCCCTACATCAATTAAAAACTAAATTTATAAAATTGAATATGAGTTAAAATCTTTTTTAACCTACTTTCCGAAAAAATTTAAATCATAAATATTGACTCTTAAGTAAATTTCAAAGGCCAAAATCTCTTAATTTTCTGTCATTTTTTGGGCAATTTTGATAAAAATGGGCTATTTTTTAGTATTTTTTACCATAATAAGATCAGGGGGAGATACATTTCCATCCCTCCCTCCTTCCCCCTAAGATCAAAATGCAAAGAGTATGTAGATAATTTAAATGAAATGGATCAACTAAGACGCGAGGAAGATTATATTGAAAGGACAGACATTGATTCGAAAATTTTATCGTATTTATTATAGATTAATTTCTTGTTTTTTGTTGTTCTTAAAAACTTCATAATATTAAACTTTTAACGTTAGATTTTGAAATTGTAGAAATATAATCAACTTTGTGAATAATAATGTATAAGGAATTAGATAATTATATATTGTAATATTAGAATTGAATGTTAAAAATTTTCCAGAAACCAATTTAATTCAATCAATCAATTAATTAAATATATATATACCCGAATTAATCAATCAATTAAATCAATCATTATATGACCACTTGTAACTTGGACTCTTAAATCACAT